>SDVV010020700.1:0-13271 GCA_016164225.1 Gammarus roeselii | reverse complement strand
TATGCAATGCTTATAATTTATGCAATGCTCTCTGCACTGCTCACAGTGCTTTGCAATGCTCTGCAATGGTCTTTGCAATGCTCATAATGTATGCAATGTTCTTTGCAGTGCTTATAATGCTATGCAATGCTTTCCAATGCTCCTTGCAATGCTCATAATGTATGCAATGAACTTTGCAATGCTCATAATGCTTTGCAATGCTGTGCAATGTTCGTTGCAATGCTCATACTGAATGCAATGCCCTTTGCAATGATTATTATGCTTTGCAATGCTTTGCAATGCTTTGCAATGCTTTGCAATGTTCATAATGTATGCAATACTCTTTGCAAAGCTCAAAATGTATTGCAATGCTTTGCAATGCTCTTTGCAATGTTCATAATGTATGCAATGCTCTTTGTAATGCTCATAATGCTTTGCACTGCTTTGCAATGCTCTTTGCCATGCTCATAATGCTTTGCAATGCTTTGCAATCCTCTTTGCTATGCTCATAAAGCACTGCAATATTCTTTGCAATGCTCTTAATTCTTTGCAATGCTTTGCAATGCTTTGCAATGCTCTTTGCACAAACAGAACACTACGATTCAATTGCATATCATCAAACAATGTTGTTCTTCAATGAATGTTATCTTGCAGTCTCTGCTACATTGCAGCCCTACACTTATTCCGTTGCACGGTACAATAACAATACTGATGCTTGCTAACATCACCGAAGAGTGTTAGGATAAGGGGTGACTTGAGCTGGTCAAATTTCATCAACTAACTACATTTTTCATCACTTTGTCCTAGTCCCGCTGGGTAGAATTAGACAAGATACTCCGATATGTAATTAATTACGTATCATGCCTTGCTCTACCTTCCACTTGCCAAGCATTGAGTGTCGATTCGAAATCGGCTTGAGAAACATCCCAATACCGTTCTCTTTAGCCCTTTTATCCTCAATGACGCTGGGAGCGGCCAGCAATAAAGTACCAGGGATGAAGGAAAGGTTTATTGCCTTGTTTATGTAGAGAGGAATAACAATGTTTATTGTCCGGCAGTAGCGGCCAATCCCGTTGTTGGTCCTCCATGTTGGTGGGTTATCGCGTTATCGGGTTGTCACATTGGCCGGCCTCCACGTTGACGTGTCACTTATTGGAGCGCCAGCACGTTTGCAGGCCTTCACGGTGGCAGGCCTCCACGTTGGCGGTATCCACATGGCGGACGTTCACGTTAGTGGGCCTTCACGTTGACGGGCCTCCACGGTAGCGGACCTCCACGGTGGCCGCCTCCACGGTAGTGGGCCTCCACGTCGGCCGACCTCTACATTGGCACCTCTCCTTGTTGGTGGGCCTCCACATTGACAGATGTCCTCGTTGGTGGGCCTCCACATTGGCAAACCTCCACCTTGGCGGGCATCCATGTTGGCAGGACGCGTTACAACTTCCCAGTGAGAGAAGCTTGCCTTCAAAGGGACGTATCACAGATGGATGTGAGGCAATCTTCTCAAAGCTTTGTTATGGGCCGTAAATTGAGCCAATGTGCTATAACCCGGGGACAAAAACATGCATTTGGTAAACATTGTTGTAAGGAAAGTGGCCAATCCATTGCAATAGAATCCTATCGCACTCGAGCGTGGCCACAATCTCCGTTACAGTTTGAAGTGTTTTCCACACAGTGTCGGAAGTCAGATGTGTTCATTGAGATGGAGAATCTTTAGTTGTTTATTGTATACAGCACTTTTCATACAGCACTTTTCCAATGATTTCGAAATGATCAGCTCGGTTCGGCAGCTTAGGTGCCAACGCCCCATTATTATTAAACAGGATGATTCAAACGATGAAGTTGTAAATAACTTTCAGACCCGTTCTGTATGCTAAGAGGAACTCCAAAAAAAAGTACATTGCGCTGACGTGAAAAAAAACTTTATGCAATACCGAAATTGTTCTGTTTCTAAGACTTTGAGATTCGCGTCTGAAAAATATATCTTTTTTATACTGATCCCATCCACAGTACATTGACGAGCGCTGTTGTTGATGCCGGTGCGTATTTAGGGTGCCATTTTTTGCAGGTAGCGGCAACTTCCATACCATTACGAGCAGTTTGTACACGCTCTGTCCACTTTCATTATAGCTGTATCAAACTACGAAACCATTAAATACCACCACCACCACCAGCTGGTCCAGGCTGTGTGACGTCATCTCGAATGCATCTATGAGCGTCAGATAAGCTGATTAGAGATTAGGGACTTAAGAGAATGATGCCGAACAAATGATGCTGTTTGAGCGACTCAGTAAAGCTGAGGAGTAACAAGCCACACGCAGTGCGACGAATTGGCATTCGAAACCGTGCGAATTAAGGCACTCTAGGGAGTATAGCAGACCAATGCAACAATTGGGCTTTCATACAACCGGGCATACAATCGCGATGAATGGCTGCTTGTACGATGTTTATGCTTGCTATTGACAGACTTCCTGGGAATCCATAAGTAGATTTTTGAATAGACAAATAATGACGGGTCAGAGTTTTGAACGGCAATTTCATGGCGTTCCGTGCTGTTTTCGGCTCAGTGTTGCATCCTGGCTATCGAGCACACATGCCCGCAAATGGCGTTCAAAAGGAGGAAGAGAGGCTTGTGAACACTGGCAACCTTTTCGAATGCTCTTATAATTGGTCATTTATACACACTAACAAAAATGTGACACAAAGAATCGAAAAGCTTATTTTTAATTTTCTTTGTTAGGAGGGGACAAATAATCACATCCTTGATTGTATTCCTGGCCATGATCTGGAGGTAATATGCAGCAAGAGATCCAAGCATTACCCAAATAGAACGTAATGTTAGGTATATAAGCCCATTATGTTAGGTATATAAGCCCATTATGTTAGGTATATAAGCCCATTATGTTAGGTATATAAGCCCATTATGTTAGGTATATAAGCCCATTGGGGCCCCATGCATGGAATCCAAGAACTCAACCCAAGGAGACCGCATCCATGGTTCACGAGGGCTCACCTCAAGGGAGCCACATGCAGGGAATCCAAGAACTCAACCCAAGGAGACCGCATCCATGGTTCACGAGGGCTCACCTCAAGGGAGCCACATGCAGGGAATCCAAGCACTTACCCATGAGGACCTCATGAAAGGTATCCAAGCACCTACTCCAAAGGTGCCTCGCGCAAGGTATCCACCCTTCCTCCGAAATGTCCCTCTGCTCCATACGTTAGTCTCCAAATGCCTGCTCAGCCGCATTATCAGATCCCTGTTGGGACGGCCATACTCATTACAGAATGTTTATCGGGCCCTTCATGGCAGTGCTCGAGATACTTGCCTGACCTAAAAGGATGCTACAATCATTATACTTAACATAATCTACATCATTACGTCTCATCAAGGTAGTATTTGTCTTAACAACACAACAGTGCACATGTGCACCATTTCTGTGTTGCTGCTTTAAAAAGTGCTGGGTTCGAGAAGAGGAGTTGGGTAGTTAGTCTTATTATAACACCAGGCATGACCAAATATATGTGCTGGGTTCGAGAAGAGGAGTTAGGTGGCTATTCTTACTAAACCACCAGGCATGACCCAATATATGTGCTGGGTTCGAGAAGAGGAGTTAGGTGGCTATTCTTATTATACCACCAGGCATGACCCAATATATGTGCTGGGTTCGAGAAGAGGAGTTAGGTGGCTATTCTTATTATACCACCAGACATGACCCAATATATTTGCTGGGTTCGAGGAGAGGAGTTAGGTGGTTATTCTTATTATAACACCAGGCATGACCCAATAAATATGCTGGGTTTGAGGAGAGGAGTTTTGTGGTTATTATTATTATAACGCCAGGCATGACCCAATAAATATGCGGGCTTTGAGGAGAGGAGTTTTGTGGTTATTCTTATTATAACACCAGTCCTGGACCAATAAATATGCTGGGTTTAAGGAGAGGAGTTTTGTGGTTATTCTTATTATAACACCAGGCATGACCCAATAAATATGCTGGGGTCGAGGAGAGGAGTTTCGTGTTTATTCTTATTGTAACACCAGCCATGGCCCAATTACAAAGAGCGTGTTTTCTCAAGCAGGATATTTGAATAACATGATCAGTTTTATATTTGAGGTTAATCAGACTAGATTGTGTTGGTGTTTTGCTTGGAAAGGTCGTTATCGTACATCATGCATTGTGGGGGGCTGTGAAACAAGCCTCGATATTAACAGCGATGCAAAAAGCCAACTTATTGAGTACCTGTTCGGGATTCACATAGAAATTCAGCCCTGATTGAGAGTTTTATTACATTGCTGATGGTAATTGATAGAGGTACAAGCGATCAAGTGTTAAAAACTAGGCCTCCATGGTAAACGTTGTAAGCAGCTAAGCTGCTGATGGTGACGCGTTGTGTTTGAATCAAGCCTCCTTGGTTAACGTTGTGAGCAGCTAAGCTGCTGATGGTGACGCGTTATGTTTGAATCAAGCCTCCTTGGTAAACATTGTAAGCAGCTAAGCTGCTGATGATGATGCGTTGTGTTTGAATCAAGCCTCCTTGGTAAACATTGTAAGCAGCTAAGCTGCTGCTGATGATGCGTTGTGTTTGAATCAAGCCTCATTGGTAAACATAGTGAGCAGCTAAGCTGCTGATGGTGACGCGTTGTGTTTGAATCAAGCCTCCTTGGGAAACATTGTTCACAGCTAAGCTGCTGATGGTGACGCGTTGTGTTTGAATCAAGCCTCATTGGTAAACATTGTGAGCAGCTAAGCTGCTGATGGTGACGCGTTGTGTTTGAATCAAGCCTTCTTGGTAAACATTGTAACTAGCTAAGCTGCTGATGGTGACGCGTTGTGTTAGAATCAAGCCTTCTTGGTAAACATTGTGAGCAGCTAAGCTGCTGATGGTGACGCGTTGTGTTAGAATCAATCCTTTTAGTAAACATTGTTAACAGATAAGCAGGTGATCCTGACTGGGGTTGTGTTTGGTGCAATAACCAAAGTACCGTCTGCTTGAAGGATAACGTTTGTACGTGACACAAAGTTCAAGATTTGCTAGAATTTTAATGCTGTTTCACTACGGATGAAAGGGTTAGTTAAATAGGTGAAGCGGAATGAAAACATCAAGCGGCAATGCGTCATTTGAAAGGTAATCGAGATAAGTACAATAACCGGGCCAGAACTGCTATTGTCAGAACGCGTCGTTGGCAGAGTCAGGCAATGAATTTAGCTTCACCTCACAACGTTACTATTGCCAGTTGCAACAGATGGCTCTTCATTACCCTAGCATTGCCAACTGCGGCAGATGGTGAATTATAACTCTCACACTGCCAGCTGAAATAAAGATCATTTGCCCACCATAACCAGTTGCGGAAGACAACATTTCATCGCCCAAGCACTGTCAGTTGCAGCAGATTACTTCTCTTTGCCTACACAATGCCGGCTACAACAGACGGTGCTTTATCACCCATACACTACCAGCTGTGTCTGATAGTACCTCATTACACAAACACCACCAGCTGCAACTGATGGCACCTCATTACTATTATGCAACCAGCTGCAGCAGATGGCACCTCATTTCCCCAACACTCCCTCATCAGAAAGAAGGCACTGAGTGGCCAAGCGGCTCTCGCCAAGCAACTCCAGTAAAGGAAGCAACATAACTTCCTAATGAAGCGGGTCCTTGCATTCACTAGAAAGACTTCTTCTCTCTCACTCAATTAGCTTGCATTATAAGGACGAGCTCTCGTATCAGGAAGGCTCGGAAATAAAAAGAGTCGTAAATGGTATTGAAATAAAGTTCAGAGTTATAAAGTGTTTGATGTTTCAAATTAGGGGTTAACAAGGGTTTAATGTTTTAAAAATAGTGTTTATGAGCGTGTTTAGTGATATTGAATGTGAATTCAATGTTTTAAAAGTTTCTTGAATGTTTTTGAATAGTGTTTAAAGGAGACGTAATAATAATGAATTAAGAGTTGAACCTCTTCTCCAAGCAGCTTGTGTTGGGTCACCTTGTGTTGGGTCAGCTTGTGTTGGGTCAGCTTGTGTTGGGTCAGCTTGTGATGGGTCAGCTTGTGTTGGGTCGCTTGTGTTGGGTCACCTTGTGTTGGGTCAGCTTGTGTTGGGTCAGCTTGTGTTGGGTCAGCTTGTGATGGGTCAGCTTGTGTTGGGTCGCTTGTGTTGGGTCAGCTTGTGTTGGGTCATTTAACGTAAAGCGAAGCTTGAAAGCAGTTAATTCGCAATTATAATTTTGATTGAACGTTATAGTGAAACAGTTGAAACAGTTGAAACAGTTGAAACAGTCGAAACAGTTGAAACAGTTGAAACAGTTGAAACAGTTGAAACAGTTGAAACAGTTGAAACAGTTGAAACAGTTGAAACAGTTGAAACAGTTGAAACAGTTGAAACAGTTGAAATAGTTAAAACAGTTGAACCGTCGGAACAGTTGAAAAAGTTGAAACAGTTGAAACAGTTGAAACAGTTGAAACAGTTGAAACAGTTGAAACAGTTGAAACAGTTGAAACAGTTGAACCGTCGGAACAGTTAAAAAAGTTGAAACAGTTGAAACAGTTGAAACAGTTGAAACAGTCGAAACAGTTTATTACAACAAGATTGTACAGTTTACATGATATTTAATTTCTACGTTTATGATATTTCAGGCTACAAAATTGAAGGCCCTATTTAAGCTATTTAGAGCTTCTGGGGCAATCTAATCCTTACATACTAACCTATCGCTATAACCTATCCTAAAATACGTAACAATAGATGTATCTTGAATTATGAAACCTAGACACCAACTAGAAACAAATGCACGGACAGTTAAATACCTGACACCATTTGACAAGAGTCCTATTAATATTGAAGGAATGAAAATTCAAATACACTGCAAGGTTGTTGAGCTAGTAATTCATCTGCTTCTAACAGAGTAACAAATTCAAATACGATTGAGAGACGTTGAGCAAACAATAAAGCGATAATAAATCATTAATGGACAAAGTAAGATGATAAGTACAACTCTTTCAGTCTTGGTTTAAAGATTGAACGGGAATCCTTCTGACGGTGAACAGGAGTTAGCGAGTTCCAAATGTTAACACAATTGAAGTGGATACTGGACTTGGTTTGGATCTATTATAACGGGGTATTACAAGGTTATCCGCATTTCTTGTGTAATGATTGTGCACATCCGAAAATTTCTTAATTGAATTGAATAGTTCTTGATCGTAGTTTCTGTAAAAGGCTTTGAACGCGTAGAGGGCATTTTGGAAGTTATATTGATTTTTCAGTTTCAGGATATACATGGCTTTAAAATTATGATTAGTAGGGGAATTGAATGGAGCCCATTTATAGCTCTAATAGCTTTCTTTTGCAGTATAAATATTTCAGCCGTTTTATTTTTGTGTGCTCCATACCCAAGCTAGAACAACTCAAAACAAAGGGTTTTAAGGACAGATTGGGGGAGGAATTTGTTTAATTTATAATGAATGGCAATATATTTTGACAATTTAGATGATATGCTGTCGATGTGATTGTTGAACGTCAGATGTTTGTCAAAATATACCCCAAGGAATTTAGTGCTGTCGATCTCATGAATTCTATCGCTTCCAATTTTTATGATCGGTAAATTGAATTTACGCTTATATGAGAATAATATGTAGCTGTTTTTTTGCCATTAATTCCAATTCGGTTTGCAGTCAGCCATTTGCTAACATGCTCGTATTCTTTGTTAATTGAGGCAGTTAATTCGCTTATGGTGTTTGAAGGGATGCAAGTCGATAAGGTACAATCATCAGCAAACAGTGTATACATGAAAAAAAGACGATGCGTTAACTATACCGTTCATAAAAATTAGGAATAGCAGGGGCCCTAAAATAGAACCTTGAGGAACACCATGTCTAATATTGAGCATAGTGGATTGGATTCCGTTCACAGTTACATATTGCTCACTAGCTATTCCTCACTAGCTATTCCTCGTATTCCATAAAACCTTAGTTTAGATAATAAGATTTAATGATCAACACATTCAAAGGCCTTACGAAAGACGAGAAATAGAGAGAATACAATGTAGTTTGAGTCTATGTTATTATATGAGTACTGCAGATGATTTAATATAGCTTGAGTTGTATTTTTTCATGAAGGATACTGTTGAAATTTAGGTAGCAGAATAGTTGATTGTGAACTATTTTTCAAATATTATGGAAAATAAAGAAAGAACTGAGATGGGTCAATAATTTCCTGTATCAGTCTTATCACCACCTTTGTAAATGGGTGTCACTCTAGCAATTTTTAATGAGTTAGGAAATTTTCCTTGAATAAAGGACTTGTTGACAATCGAAGCTAAGGTTGGGGATAATATATTTGCTAATTTCTTCATGATACTGATGGGACAACTATTGATATTTCCAGGTTCATTTTTTTGAGATAAGATAATTGAGGTAATCTCCTGAGAGTAACTGGGTAAAAATAGAATTAATTATCAAAATTGTTGTTCGATAGATAGTTGAGATGTTCGTGTTCATTGGTGCTAATAGTATTGGCAATATTTTTCCCGACCTTCACAAAGTATTAATTGAGTATATTAGCTTTATCTTGATCTTCTGAGTATTCGTTATTGTCAGGAATTAATTTTTTCAAAGGCTGGTTACATTTGTTGATATGTGGCCTAAGTATGTTATTGATCACCTTCCACGTTCATTTGGGAATTTTTTTGTATTCAGAAGATTTATTTTCGTAGTAAGTTTGTTTAGAAGATCGAATGCAAGCCTGTAACGCGGTTTATAAATTGGGTGTAAGTAACTTTTTGCATTTTGCCTGGCAGGAACAAAAAAATATATATAATGATTCCGTGTTTTTATTTCTGATTTAATAAGAACAATACTCAAGGGTCTCGTTGTGCCACTTGGAGAGACTGTTTTTGTTTTTAAAGAACAACAAGAATGATAACTTTCATTTACTATGGAGGTTAATTGTTTGATAGCAAGATCACAGTCATTTCCATTTATGATTTCAGTAAAATCATATTGATTCAACTTGACACACAGATTTCTTATTGTTACATCACTCATTAATCTGCATTTAATTTGCTCGTATTCATTAATATATTAATCAGAATTACAAAGATAGGCAAGTGGTCTGATATACCAGATATTAATATGCCGGAGTTAAAATTATGTGGGTTTGTGATGAAGATATTATCTATTAGGGTGGCCTTAGCTCTGACTTTGTCTATTCTAGTTGGTGGTAATAATGCAAGGCTGTTCATTGAACATAAGAGTTCTAAAGCATTACTGTTGATATCGTAATTCATAATATCTATATTAAAATCTCGAAATATAATAAAATGATCAGTCTCTATGTTGTTACATGATTGGATAAATTCATCTAATTTGTTAATGATTAAATTAAGGTTAACAAATGGTAGCTTGTGAGTTGTTGCTATGATCATACATACATTTATCAGTTTAATTTCAACGAAAAGTGTTTCGATGTATGGCATACTGACAGTACAATGGTCTAAAACTTTAGAGGAATATTTATCAGAAATATAGGTGCTGATTGTTCCTCCACGTCTACCATCAGTTCTGAATGAGGGGAAGGAATTTTAGTTTTTAAAATGAATTAAATCTCTTGTGTCTTCTGTGAGCCAGCTTTCTGTGAACCTGACTACAAAGCGGAATGGAAGTTCAACTGCCATAACAAAAACATTCTTCTAATAACTTAAATATAGCAGGGAACTTGCAGCTGCAAGTCTTGGCACCTGTGCTGGATCCTAGGGACATCCGTTCATAGAGTGGGCATCTTAGATGCTCCACTTGGCAGCATAACAACTTGCCGTAATCATTTGAGTATTTCAAACATGAAACAAACTGACATCGCATCAACATAGAATTTACATAGTTAAGGTCCCTTTTTTCGTACAGTGCTACCTCTACGAGCACGTCCTCTCCCTTTCATGTTAAACAACATTCAGGGTGTGTATTCATCACTCAGGAAATCTTCTACACCGCGGGATCTTCCGCCCTCCGCTGTATTCAAAACTCAAGAGTCTTAGTTGAGTTTGTTGCCGCGTCATCCCTTGAATTCTTCTTCACTGTCTCTACAGTATGACCTAAATAGAGGGTCGTTAAAATTGAATCGTTCTTAGGAATTATTCTTGAATGTTTATAACCTAGATTGAAAAAAAAAAACTACTTATGATTGGTATCCGGCTACGCAGTTTAGAACGTCGACCCTTATTTTTTGTGTCCGTCATGACTTATGGTACGTCTTCGATAGCCCCGTCAAGACCGTCTGCCATCACGATTGTGTTTGTCAAAACATATGGTTGGTTCCTGTGACAGCGTTGTTCTGGCTGTGTAGTTTTCTTATCAGGGTACGTCAAAGACTTATCATGGTCGTGGACAGGGCCACCAACAGTGTTGTTGAGACCGTCTGTCCTTCTGTCTGACTGCCAAGACTTCTTTTCGGATTATCTGCGGATGCGAATGTGGATGCGAATATCCGGCCAATACCTATACCCTGCAAGCTTATGCCTCATAGCTGGTCTTGGGGTTCCGGCACAAACTAACCTTTTATTCCGAAATTCCCGGGAAAATTGAAGATATTCAATTGTAATATAAAATTAACATGTAACAAGATATCGAGAAGGGAATAATTTGTGTAGATGCATTCTATAAAAAGTATACCCTTAGTATAAAGGAGAGACAAAATGACCCTCGTATTTTTAACAAATTAATGGAAAATATGACAACAGAATTTTTTTTGAAAGCTATAAATGTACAGCAAAACAACAATTCAAATGAATTGAATATAATAGTAACTAATAATTGTAAATAAATCCATACGTGACCCTTTTTAAGTACACACAATATTAACCCGCAAATTGATTATTTACAATATGATTTTATTATGACGAGACAATGCCATCTGCGGTTACCATGAGTCGTGTTCCCAACTGCCTTGCGAATAATTCAGAAACAGTAAAGGCTCTCTCTGATTACATAGAAGGTGGAAGAGCCGTCTACGCTTTACCAGGTGTCTCGTCGTCAACCAATGTTTTGAATGCGTTCATCGATTGCCTACCAACACCCAATGTCGCTACTTCATAACGGTGGCAGTTACGTTGGAAACTGCCTTAATTTTTGCCGATGCAGTATGCGAACAGTAGCAATATGGAACAAATAGACACTGCAAAAAAACTTCTGAGATATAAAAAAAATCCCCGAAACCGCCGGGAAAGAAGCTCTACTCCTGCCTTTTAAAGGCAGTGATGGAGGAGCTCAAGATAAGCCTCCTAATAATTCTTTCCTCCTTCTTTACCCGGCAAGAGCTAGGCTAATGAGCGGTCTTCTTTGGAGGCGATGACTGATGGTGTTGATGGTGAGGGTATTATTGGCGGCGGCTGATGGTGGGGCATTATTGACTGCGACTGATGGTGGGGGTATTATTGGCTGTGGCTGATGGTGAGGATATTGTTGGCTGCGGTTGATGGTGGGGATGTTATTGTCTGCGGCCGATGGTGGGGGTATTATTAGCTGCGGCTGATGGAGGGGATATTTTTGACTGCGGCTGATAGTGGGGGTATTATTGGCTGCGGATGATGGTGGGGATGTTATTGGCTATGGCTGATGGTGGGGTATTATTGGCTGCGGGTGATGGCGGGGGTATTATTGACTGCGGATGATGGTGGGGGCATTGTTGACTGCGGATGATGGTGGGGATGTTATTGGCTACAACTGATGGTTGGGATATTGTTGGCTGCGGATGATAGTGGGGGTATTATTGGCTGCGGATGATGGTGGGGATGCTATTGACTATGACTGATGGTGGGGTTTTATTGGTTGCGGATGATGGTGGGGGTATTACTGGCTGCGGAAGATAGTGGGGCTATTATTGGTTATTGGCTGCGGATGTTGGTGGCGGTATTATTGACTGCGGTTGATGGTGGGGGTATTATTGGCTGCGGCTGATGGTGGGGGTATTATTGGCTGTGGATGATTGTGGGGATGTTATTGGCTACGGCTGATGGTGGGGGTATTGTTGACTGTGGATGATAGTGGGGGTATTATTGGCTGCAGATGATGGTGGGGACGTTATTGACTGCGGCTGAGGGTGGGGATATTTTTGGCTGCGACTGATGGTAGGGATATTATTGGTTGCGGTTGATGGTGTTGATAAAGGAAATATTGTTGGCTGCGGCTTATATTGCTGGCAGCGGTGAACTTTTGGCAGCTGTGGCAGTCGTAGTTTTAGTTAATCTCTTAACCGTTATAGGTAAACTAAATTGTCGCCTATCTACACACGGGCTGCTTTTGTTTCTTCTACGTAGGCAACTGTTCTTACTGCGTCCGTGACTCTAGACAGCCCCATCTCGATTCTCGCCCTTAGTGTACTATAGCAAAGGCAAGCTGAGCAAAGGATAGCCAGCATAGATGACGCTGTCATTGGTCACCGCTGTCGGTGTTTGAACGAAGGTTGGCTCACACAGATAGAACGATCATTGGTCACCGTCATCGGTGTTTTGAACAAAGGTTGGCTCACACAGATGGTACGATCATTGGTCACCGTCATCGGTGTTTTGAACAAAGGTTGGCTCACACAGATAGAACGATCATTGGTCACCGTCATCGGTGTTTTGAACAAAGGTTGGCTCACACAGATGGTACGATCATTGGTCACCGTTATCGGTGTTTTGAACAAAGGTTGGCTCACACAGATGGTACGATCATTGGTCACCGTCATCGGTGTTTGAACAAAGGCTGGCTCACACAGATGGTACGATCATTGGTCACCGTCATCGGTGTTTTGAACAAAGGTTGGCTCACACAGATGGTATGATCGTGGATCACTGCCCCCCGAGTGCTTTGCAAACTGCCTAACTCACACACGTGGCACAGTCATTTGTCACCGCCATTGGTGTCGTGCATGGGGCTTCAGTCTCTGTCGTCTGACTTCACCTACCAGACACTGCAGGCTGGGCTATCAGCTAACGAGTAGTAACAACAGCGCTAGAACTACCAGACACTGCAGGCCGGGCTATCAGCTAACGAGTAGTAACAACAGCGCTATAACTACCAGACACTGCAGGCCGGGCTATCAGCTAACGAGTAGTAACAACAGCGCTAGAACTACCAGACACTGCAGGCTGGGCTATCAGCTAACGAGTAGTAACAACAGCGCTAGAACTACCAGACACTGCAGGCCGGGCTATCAGCTTACGAGTAGTAACAACAGCGCTAGAACTACCAGACACTGCAGGCTGGCTATCAACTAACGAGTAGTAACAACAGCGCTAGAACTACCAGACACTGCAGG
>SDVV010020699.1:0-13271 GCA_016164225.1 Gammarus roeselii | reverse complement strand
TCGTATCAATGCTACTCCCATTATCACACCGTTCTTCCGTCTGCTACCTCATGAGATCGTATCAATGCTACTCTCACTATCACACCCTTCTTCCGTCCGCTACCTCATGAGAGATCATGACAAGCTCAATCGAGCCACTTACCACCTTTTTGTTCTTCTCCTTCCAGGTTCAGCTCGGCGATGAGTTTCAGTTCTTTGTGGATGTCGAGATGTGCTTTCTGCTCGTCCCATGACAGAAATCCTGCACACAAACAGAAAGGGGGATATTAGTTGATGTTTTTACTGAATATTAGTTAATGTTTTTCCTTTCAGAGGGGAGAGGTGAGAGAAGCTTTGACGAACACGGAACAATGTGTGGCGGCGTCTTTCATTCCTTACGGTGGGAAGAAGTCCTGTTCACAGTTATGGCACACTAGTGTTCAGCGATGGTTTGATGTTTGTTCATGTTTGGTGTCATGATAAACACCAGCTGTGACCATGAAAAGCATGATTTAATTCCACAGATATTAAAAATGCTTATTTTGTAAGATATATCCAACCAGTACTTGTGTACGAATTGATTTTAAATATCTATTATACATGAAATCATATTTTCTATTTTCTATTTTGATCCCTAATTTTAGCAGACCCTGTTTTGTTCTCATGTTTACAATCTATAGTGAGGTGAAAGGCAGCGTCAAAATTTAGACAGTCACGTTATCTTCTTTTCTACATAAGATAAGACATGAAGATGGCGAATAATAATGAAACTGCATACCAACTGTGCCGGGAGCGCATTTTGGCACCTGCTTGTCGTAAAGTGGGAAAGATTCCAATCCTGCATTCATGCACAAGCGGATCGTTTTGAGAGAGCCGTTGCTAAGTCGCGCATTCCCTTATCAGCACGTCAATAAGTGTGAGCCGTTGTCAAGTCCAGTGGAGCAATGATGTAGCCAATCAAGCACTTCATCAGTGAGCGGGTACGACACGGTCAGCAAATTTGGCCGTAATGACGCGCCCATCCGTGCTGATAGCGGCTGGTTCTGATGAGCGCACAGATGCCATCAGGGGAGAAATGAGGGTCATTAAGGCCCTGGGGACCCCAGTGCTACTATTGATGAGATGGACTTGGCGCGGGAGCTGCAATGATTGACTTCGCCAGAGAACGTGGGCGCATCCCTCCATCTGAGGCAGGTTACTATTGCAGAAGGAATAGACTACAGCTACGGAAGCTGGTAACACGAATGAAGGTTTACATCTAGTCCACAGGAGGTAGCATCCACAACATTCACTGATAGCATTTGAGAAGTGGAGAATGAACGACAACGAGATGTTTCTAATAGATGCGAGATTTGGGGCCAAATATGTCGTTACTGGGCGGGGCTACGGGAACCAGTAGGCGCCAGATCCAGAACTTGTGGCTAGGCGATGTACCGCTACAACCTTTATTAAGAGGTCGGCTAGAAGAAAATTGAGGCTGTAACCATTTGAAAATACTTCACCGTTCTGTGTTTAGTTTGTCGGACTGTGGACAATTGGAATGCAAAGACGGACAGACGGACTTAAGTAGGTAAGGAGCTTGGTGGCGGTGGTGGAACCTAATTTTTAGTTATTAAATAACAAATCATATAAAAAATTCATAATTAGGCTCAAAATTGCGAGTGTCACAATTGTCGATGTCTCTAGGTAATTCATACAACGGAAACCAGTAGGCGCCGGATTCAGAACTTGTAGCTCGGCGATGTACCGCTAGAGTGTCACTACTGTCGATGTCTCTAGGTAATTCATATAGCTTGAGGATCTTGATATAAGTGATTCTTTGCTAAGGGTTGCCGGCATGGGATGACAACCGGGTATGCCGATAAATGATGTCGGTGTGTGATGTGATTTGGTTATGCCACTAGGTGAGTGATGTGATTGATGTTGCTAAGAGATGTTGCTAGCGGATGCTGCTTAGGATATTACCACGGGAAGTCGATAAAAGATGTCACTAAGTGAAGTCGTTAGTGATATCGCTAGGTGATTGACACTGCTGTGATGTCGCTTGGGGATGTCGCTAAATTGTAATGCTAGGTGATGATTGTCGCAAGGAGAAGTAACTATGGCATATCGCCAGGAGTTGCGTCAAGTTTTTAGCTGTGTGATGTTTTTGTGGTATCTCGCAAGGTGATTGATAGCAATTTGGATACCAGGAGGTGGCACAAGATAGGCGGCGTGGTGAACGGTGTCCTCGGCACGTGCCGAGGACTAAAATAAACTAAGATCTTTATGGAATAAAGGTAATATTGAATGGAATGGCGAAATGGCATCAAGCCGACGATGCCGTCCTGCAATTTGGGATAGGATTTTAACCCTGACGAATTGGGTAACTTGACGCAATGATGGATCAGTAACCAACATGTCGAATTGAATTTCCTATACGACATTCTATACGTCATGACGAAAGTACGTTTGAATCCTTCACAGCTGCATTCTTTTGCGTTGCCAGGGGCACTCAAAGGCCTGAAACAAAGAATGGCTTTGGGAACTCAATGATGAGACCTTATTCTTCTCAAGCAATACACAAGAATTGATTGGGTGCTCAAAGCGGTGCCCAACATATCTTATGTTCTCTCTTGAGCAAAGAATCAGAGCTGGACGACTCGACACGGAGGCGCTGTCAGTGCATGCAATCAAGGCTCTTACAACAAACGCTCATTGTTGGTGGAGTTGCCCCTGGGATGTTCTGCCGCTTTTGGGTACGACTCGCTGACAGGCGCCAGGGGAAATTTGGCTCAGGAAAGGGTTATCAAAGTAACACTGCCCAATACATCAGTGAGAAATGAACTGATGCTTGCAATATACGTTTGTTGTATAGATATATAAAAAAGAGATGATTGATTGATTACTTTAATTTGTTGGTGTGATGATAGTAGGTTCGTATTTATAACTTTTCTATGTGGGCGTGATGACAGTAGGTTTGAATTTCTAACATTTCTAATTTGGTGTGATGACAGAAGGTTTGAATTTATAACATTTCGAACTTAGCGTGCTGACAGTAGGTTTATATATTGCGCCTCATTCCAACAGATGTATTCATTTGCGTCGTCAGTTTTGTTTTGTATAGCCGGATATCTCATGATCAACATTTCTTATATGTGGCGTTGATAAAATCAATCAATAAATGTTTCATTCGTTAAACTCTTGCTAAAAATATTACAGCTAGCACCTTCCTTTCAATAGTGATATTAAAACTCGGAAATCAACATGGTAAATTTTTTTGACATATGAATTAATTATTGCAATTCAGGTTCCCCACAGCACCTTACCGTTCCACTCCTCGGTAAAGCCGTGTTTACACAAGTAAAGATATGTCGGCGTGTCTTCTCAGATAGGCGTTAGGCAAACAGATTATCCAGGCTGTATATTCATCGTTAGTGTTCAGCCTCGACATGAAATGCTCGGCGAAAATAGTGAGAGAACAATGGCGTGATGATGGTGAAATAAAACCTAGGGATCGAAGCGACAAAGACATGCCACAAAGGCTTGCTTTACATATACCACTGTTGGTCCATACTTTCCACACAGGTTTATGTTTCCTTTCGGCAGTGATAATTTAATAATCTAGTGAATATAAACTTCAATTGAAATATTATAGGTATGAAATGGTGCAATCAATTTCATTCAACAGCCGTGAAGGATACTGCGACTGATGGGGAAACTGTAAAAAAAATGAAAACGAACGTTTCGCACCTAGAATGCGGCAGAAATTATAGAAAACAGTTGTTGCATGGCGTTAAACATGATACTAGCGTGTCACCGAATAGAATATGCTTGAACCTCGTCCTCGTTGTCAGGAATCAAGTACCGGTCCGGTTTAACCGACGTGTGTGTGGACAAATTCCCTGTGTCCATGTAAAAGCCATATCTTCACTTTCCTTTTAAATTAATGCAGAAAATAATGCCATTTGATTGAGCGACAAATAAATATTTCAGGTTACCTTTTCTAACTTGAAAGACCTAACATATCAGAATATATTTCCGAGCTGTTTTTCTCTCGGGGAGTGGAAAACAAGATTTTTTCCTTACTCATTTAACTATTCCATTAATTTACATTTTCTGACTAGTTTGGAGGATTAAAATGTTTGTCAGGAATTACGAAACCTGATGGCGGTAATGAATGAAATAATTTTCCCATCCTCCGTTCTAATCTTTTTTATTGTAGAGTGTTTGTTTAAAACTGATAAATAATGGTCCGAATGTGACATATTTGTCAAAGGCAATTGTCAAAAATCTTCTTCTAGTTTACAAATGAAACCTCACAGTTGAATTTTTATTCCAAAGAATACTCCATTATTTTGAGCTCAAATTCTTAATGAAACTAAGCACTTTGCCCAGCAGCATTTCCACATTATTCAAGAAACGCAAGTAAACAATGAGAGCTAAATATTCATGGAGGCCGTACTTCTGTCAGAGGAAAGACAACTTTTGTAAAGGGCCATAACAACACTTAGAAACAGTGTTGTTGTCATCAGAAGTGGAAAATCGCACCTAACCAAGGGACATTTCTGCCCCACGCAAGCTCAATAATAACATACAGAGATCTTACGTCTCCATTCACGTAAGATGGACACTATAACACGAGGAGTGTTATCGTGGCACCTTGCGAGAAAAGTCATTGTGCGCAAGGTGCCACTTCAAACCCCCGGAACTAAAATAAAAGCTGAATATCGAGTAGCGATGTCGACTGTTAGATTTACTTCCGTTTCACGTCAGAATGGGAAAGGTTTTTGAGCCGCTGGGACAAACTAGAAACAGTGCAATACTGGCGAAGCCCTCGAATCACAAAACATATCAACCTAACATGCCTAGACAGGATTTCATTGCACAGAAACAGTTATTGGTTTATTTTGTTGGTGCATATGTAAAGGATGTAGGATATTCGAAATATTTGATATCGGTATTGCAAACACCGTATGAGGGTACAAGTCTTTCTTTGTATAAGTTATTTTTTACGTAAAATCCCGTTGTATTTAAAAGTCAACCTAGCATATTATGAGTCGTTGCCGTTATTGTCTTCCATAAGGAGGCGGTTGGCGTATCGGCATTCCCGGTTTCTTCAAAATTACTTGCATTGACATAAAAAAAATCGACACAAAAGAATCCGACGTAAATGCTCTTGTTATTCTTCTGAAATCGTTTGTGCTTGGGGAAACTCAGCAAAAAAAGCGACACTTACCTTTTTAGAAATGTTGGGGTGAGTTTGAGTGTGATTTATTTGCCTATAAATCCTTGCAACTGTAAACATTTCTCAAAACTGTCGACGGCTGGGGAGCAGCATTCCATGGTTTCTATATTTGCCAACAATTTTCTTAGAAGAATGACTACTTTCTGCCAGTAATCTACCAGAAGCCCTATCTACTGCTTCAATCAGCGCTCATAGAATGTCTGTGTATGCTCTACGTTGCAGTGCAAAAACATTCAAGACAAAATCAACTGCTAACGTCAGGATATCTCATTGATTTGGATATGTAAAATGAGAAGGCAAGATTCTCTAATGGCATATTTATCGTGGGGTATTCAAATATCAAATGACTACTATAGTGTATTGAAAAAAACTCTAATAATTGTTTCCCAAAGTTGTCGTTCGCTAACTTCCCATTTTCTGTCATGAGCTCATTTCCATGAGGCTGCGGCGACACCACGAAACGTCCCGGCATTTCCAGCCAAGAACAAGCAACAAATTCCAAACTTCAATGAATTCATCTTAATATGCAAGTCCAACTTTCTACTTGAAACTGAATTCTGTTTCATTTCCTCAAGGAAAAAGAGCAATTTCCACCGTCACTGAATTTCAAATTGTTTAACTTTCCCTATCCGACGGCCGAAATTTCTAAACTTTGATAGTAACTTTTTTCAATGTGGCCTGCGTGGGGAAATGTATGAAGGCGACGGACGATGTTAATCGTTATGTAGACAATACTTTTAATCTGGAGTCCCCAAAACTTCTGCAAATGATTGTTGTGAGCTGCAGAACGACGATAATTTGGTGCTGTAAACATTAATTTTACTTTGTTTGCGTTTAACGAAGTCCAATTGCCTGCCCTCAAGGAAGTCCCATTAACCTAAAGGAAGTCTTTTCGTTCAGAGTTTATCGACAAAAAAGAATTACCAAACACCGTACGAGGGATAAAGTCTTTCCATGCATAATTTTTTTTTTTCATTGAGAAAACAGTCAGTTTAATACAGTCACAGTCGAAGAACTCTGTTGACGAGCATTGATGGTTACGCTCGGAAACATTTTTATCAAAAGTAAATATTATTTTCGTATCGGCATTTCCAACATAAAGTAACACAGAGCAATCTGACTGAGACCGAGACAGAGACAAACAATAAAACAACCTGAGGAAGATGAAGCGAAATCGTAAGGTAACTTCTTCACGAGTTTTTCTTACGCTCGTAGGTCAATGTTTGCTGAGGTGAATATGAGGCCGTGGAAGCTCGTGGACTCATCCTTTGTCATTCCATTTATCAGTGAGGAAAATGTGGACGACTGGTTGCATTGACTGTCCCATGAACAATTTTCAGAAATACTTATATGACCTAAAATTGTTTTGGTTCGTTGACTTGACCTCTTGTGCCAATCCTCAGGGAATAATCATATGTGTGTGCTTGGTTACATCGAAGGCTTCATGCTTGGTCATTTGTGAGAATGGGGGTCATTCGTATCCTGGGTTACATAGGAAGTTTCATGGTCATATCTTAGGACGGAGAACATGTGTGCTGGGTTACAGCGTGGGTTTCGTGGCCAGGTCTCAGGACGGCGAACATGTGTGCTGGGTTACAGCGTGGGTTTCATAGCCAGGTCTTAGGACGGAGATTAGGTGCGCTTAGTTGAATGGTCCGCCCCAATACCATTTCTCAGAAAAATGTCTCTCCTCGTTTCCAGAAGACTTAGGGAGGCGCGGCGGTCGTTGGCATTCGGTTGCAGACTCATTGTAAATTGTCGGACTCGTCTTGACTGAAAAACAAGCTGAAGGAGTGACTCGCATAAGGAGACTGGCAGGGTCTGCTAAGTCGCATAAGGAGACTGGCAGGGTCTGCTAAATGGAAGATACGGGCACGAACACGTTCAAACTAGAATGAAGGTTGTTATCTTCAATAATGGTTTCAATATTCATGAAAGTCTTCACGATACATTTAATATATAACTTCGAATAGCAGTTGTATAGGATGAAAACCCAAACGACATAAGACAAAGTGTTATAACCAACTGTATATTCTATACCAAGTGCTGTAATATTTTTTGAATAAGAAATACCCCCGAAGGTCATGCAAATATTCATCGTCAAATATTGGATGATGCTACGGTCAGAAGTTGATAGCTCTCGGGGACCAACAAAATGTACGCCACAAGACTCAAAGAAAAAAGTCCAGAAAAACGGCTCCCCTGAGAGCAAAGAGTTGTGTAATAACTTCTTTTTTCCGTAATCCCTGGAAACTCCATCTACACTCATTGATACAAGTTAGTTTTAGGGAAGAATCCGGGGCCACGAAGAATGTTTCCAGCTCGTGAGTGCTTGCAGAGATAGATTGTGGGACAAAGAAAACTGATGACGAGGTATTATGAGAGGTTTTGGTTGAGGTCGTTCCTCATTGCCTTAGCCGACGAGTAAAAGAGGAGATTCCTGCGTGGAACAGATCGTCCACAAGACTGATTGCAGTCCATTTCGAAAGATTTGAAAATATTACCTTCTACGTTACGACTACGTTTCTGAAAATTTGGGGTAAAATGTTTATTTAATTCGTCAGCCTCGTCATAATCAGAAAAACAACTACAAAATACGTATGATCGTTCAGAGATTAGAAACATCAATCTCATAAGCGGTACAAGGTTGTGTGTCTACACGAAAGCTCCCAGCTGTAAACGAGAAGCGTCTTTTACCCGCTCAATATAGGCAGCCTCTCAACCAAATTACGTTCCCAGCAGGCAGGCAGTAAAAGACCTGAGTTTATTAGCATGATCTAATTTGCCAGGTAGCTTGCAGAGGAGGAGGCAAGTCCCTTACATGGGCGGTATAGAATATTCATAAGCGAGAACATTGATAAAAGAAATCCTCCAGGAATATTCTACTGGAACATTTTACGACACGCCATTTCTTTTGCATAACTTTGGAGAGAAAGACGTAAAGAACTCTTCTATGAATCGCTTCCTTGTGCCATTAATTGCAGTGCACTGAAATGGTAAGGTATGAGGAGTTTTTTTTCCTGGACAGTTGTTTTGTCGTCCCGGTTACCATATAGAAAGTTGTCTGCTTATATAAGAAAGTTGAGGATGGGGACGGATGTTTTCCAATTTTTGTTAATATGTAGACCAGTTGTGCGGGTGGGAGAGGTAGATAGTTAAAATAGTATTCGAAGTGAAACTTTTGTTGAAAGAAATGTTAATCACATATGATATTGGAGAAATATCATCTTGATCATATTATGTTCATTTACGAATCCACGTAAAATGGCTGACGCTGCTTTTTTTCTCGAAGAAACTCCTAACAAAATTCTACTATGTTTTTTTTAGTTGATAGATTTGTTGTGTTGTCATATGTGTCGAAACACAATATTATATATTACGCTTATCATTAACAAAATAGTAATAACAACATCAAGAGCATATAATAGGTCTTCTTGGAGACATCATAGAAGCGAGAGTATGCCCTGTTAACCCGGCTGGTTAATAACAGTTTTGGCGATCACTTTCGACTGGCACTGTACCCATTGCTCCACCATATGATGGAATGGTTTAGCTAAAACAGCACATTTGAATAGGACTTTCCACTCATGTGTTCCTCATTTCACTCCTTCAAGTTTGGTATGGTGGAAATACTTAAGACCCCAAGCAAAGAGGAATGACACTTAAATAGATGTGTGGACTTGACATATTTTCTTGCCGCACAGACATTCAAATGAGAACTTTTGGAATGGAACTCTCCAATTTATCGAAAAATATGACCGTAATAAAAGCGTCATTGTATTGTATTTCCTTGACGACAGGAACACAATAAATGGGCTTACCTCCGCGGTCAAGCGAGTCAATATTTTAGTGATGGCCTCCATGCATCGTGGTGGAATGACTCGGCCTCCATTGGGACGGAAAGAGGGGAACTCCATATGCTCCGAGGAAACTTTTCCAAATGGAAATGAAAGCAACGGGCTCTTCATTTTTCGATTCCAAACTGGCCAAGCGGCGGTGGCGAAAACAGCGCCACCGGATTTACCGAGTCAGGACTAACTAAAGATAAGGACGTTGGCCCTGGAAAAGGTGCTAGATTGGAAGCTTTCAAATGAAGGGTTTGGGAAGAAAGGAGCTAGATCTGTGTTGACGTCGAATTCTCGAGAATGCGTACCCTGTCTGTTTCTTTCAACAGAATCCTCAGCAAAAAGAACTAGAACACACGAAACATAAACTTGTTTCCTGTTCCCATTTTTCCATTTAATTTCGAATATTTGAATTTGTAGGATATCATACGAAGATTACGTACGCTCATGTACACAAGTTACGTAAGACCGCACTTAAGAGTGGTTCGCCCGCTGTAATTAGCTCTGGAAGGTAAGGCCGATTCACAACTGAATTACCCTGCCTCAGGAGCAACACGAATTCGCTCACCTGAACCACGAATAGGAGTGCGTCATTCAAAGTAGATGAATGCTTGAATCGACCGTGAGTCAAAACATTACATTCATTGCCTGTCTTATATTTAGGAATTGCAAGACAATGGAATTGTGAAGACGATTGAAATAAATGAATTATTGATTTAATAATTGTGAAGTGGTCAGGTTACAAAAAGTGGGCTTATTTAGTAGTTTGGCAATCATTAATTTGTCAAGTTAATTATGAAAATGTCCAAATTACTTGAAATACAACAATCAGTTTTCGCATTGACAACAGATTTTATGTTATACAAAACATGTTGATTAGGATGTCGCTTGTCATAACAAGGATTTATGGATTTATCATTTATTTGGTATAGTGACAGGTTGAAAATGTTGAAATATCAAACTACACAGATAATATGTAGCAAGTCATCGTCAGAGTGAGCTGCTCTAAAGACGACGTTTGCTACTGGAATAGTACTGAATAGGCATCCAGTAACATCCTCCTAATCAAAATATATTGTTAGAGGATACTCTATTCTTCTTTAAATGAGTAGTGATTACATCATTGGAAAAACTGCAGTTCGTAACCAAGATACGACCTCTCGTCGCGAGAATACGAGTCCAGAGCGTATCTTGGTTACGGACTGCAGTGTTTCCAATGATGTATTCCTTAATCATTTACATCAGTCTCCCAACGTTATTGTTGGTATGTTTTCTCTATTTTATTTGTTCAATGTGCCAAGACCAAAGAAAACTTCACCTTGAACTATTGTTTTCCCCAAAAAATGTAAAGTCGCTAAGGTCAGTTGACATTCAAGTAATCGTGACAATAAACTATTCACAATCAACTATCAATAAAGCAACTGGGAGTAGAATATGTCCCACTCACTCCTGAAGCACAACATTCGTAACTTACTACATCGTTGACATATTACTTTACATGTGCGCACGAAACAATCATTTCAATGGGCTATTGAAATGAGCTGGTTATAGAACAGGGCAAATGCGTGCAGGATGCACGGAAACGTGAGGATATGATGCAAGACATACCAAATGTTGGTAAGGAAATGATGCTAGTGAGTAACAAAATGGTTTGTTTGGTAAAAGGCTATTAGGGAATTAATTAATGCTTAGGAATTTCTGCTCGTAGAAAGTTCAATCGAAGATGATTTTTGTTTACGTTTTAAAGTACAGTTTCTCGCTAAAAATGTCTGGTGTCCATAGTACTGACACAGCTACTCGTTCTTATATTTGAAGCTATCAAATTTCCAGTTTTAGCACTATTTTATTTTAAAAAAAAGTTACGATTGTGTTGATGATATATTCGTTGTAATTGCAAGACCCGTGTTGTTGCGACGTGCAAGTTAAATGATTCAAAGCTTTGTAACGATATGACGCAGTGGGTTAATATTTTACGACTTAAGAGCGGCAGAGTGTGGTCAAGTCAGCCAGCATATGATAGTGTTCAAATGATATCTTTGTGACTGGGAGCGTATTGTCCCAGGTTTGTTTTGTCGGAAGGAGTATACACGTTTATACATTAAGCTAGAAAGGGATAAAGAAGGCGGGAGCACCAAAATATTTGCAGAAGTTGTTAGTTCGTTTCAAATTTTGTAGAGGAAGCCACAGGATTTGGATCATTTCCGGCAACAAAAGACACGTACCTGGTCTATATTGTTGAGTACCTCGTCATTGCTACTTTTGCAAATGGTTGACCAATTGATTCGACCCATGTGTTGGGAATGTGTATCTTCCTCCTGGAAACGATGGGAACCTCTGCCTTGTCCACATTTATCGTCAACTTATTAGTTGTGAACCAGTTTGAAATGTGAACCAATTGATTATTCACATTAGCAATAGGATCATTAGGATTCTTTCGAATCGAGTACACTGCAGTACCATCTGAAATAAGAACAAACGATAGCCTGACGCCATTGCAGAGAATGTCATTCCTAGAGATAGTGACGAGCACAAGTCCAAGGATCGACCTAAGCGGTACTGCTCTATTAAACGTACTGACAGACCAAGATTGTTGATTCCAACTCACTAGGTGTTCTCTTTCGAAAACTTCTATCAATGGAACGAACTCCGTAATGCCGTGATTTCGGCACCAATATTTCATGCTTAGCACAATTGAAAGCTTCGAGCCCATCAAAAACATCTCCAGGGAATTTTAATAACGCTGTTTTTTTTTTGCAAATCTGGAAGCCGTGATGTTCTGTCTTATGTAGGTTATTAGATCCAAAGTGAATTTATAATGTTGCATAAAAACTTTGCTTATGACGAGCAGGACTGTTATTGGGGGATAACTATTTGTCAGTTTTACTTTTATTTTCACTAGTTTGACTAATTTTAGGTATTTTGAGTGGATCGGGGAAAATTTACTCATGGGAGTTCAATAATTCAAGAGACTGCTTTAATTACTGATGTTTAACCACTGGAATAAATATTCGCTGGTCCGAGATTGCATTCTCTGAACAATGTTCTTAAGGATGCAGTATTACTAAGAGATTCACTAAGGGTATTTAAGTGAAATCATTACAGAAATCATTTGAAGTCGTTTCTTGATCGTTGATGACCTCAACGTCACGAGCAACAGTCATCAGTTTAGTGAACGTAAGTTAGTGAAGTTTATATTCAAGTGCATGCGTGAGGGCATGCATTTCTTTGAGACTAGAAACACCCGGTATCATCCACGGATTCTTAGCTGGTGCGTGACGATGCTCGTTTGTTATTTGAGAGAAATACGCCGGTGCAATTTTATTTTTAAACGAACCCATTTAAATATTCCAACATCTTTGGAGCCTCAAACTCCGTCCTCCTGCCTTTATGCTCCGAGCAGTTCTCTTTGATGACTGGGTCGTCAATTCCCTCGCAAGGTATCCTCTCTCTTCCGGCCGCCAGCCGCAGCGGTTCTAATGCTGCCACCACAAAGCAACTAAGTCCGGCCATTGTCTTCTTATTGACTCTGACAGAACTGAGCCTGCAGCCTTCTCGACTGAAGAGAAATATGAAGGCAGGTGTACGAGGGAGATGTTTGGGGATGTGTTTGGTGTCACAGGATGGGATTTAGGCTGTGATGTGGGATGGGTTTTTTGATGCAGCGTCGCTGATGGGATAGAATGTGGCACCGGATGAGAAAAGTAACGCAGCATGTGGTGTAAGAGGTGGTGTAAGAGGTGGTGTAGGAGGTGGTGTAGAAGGTGGTGTAAGAGGTGGCGTTAAATGTGGTGTATGAGGTGGTGCAGAAGGTGGTATAGGAGGTGGTGTAGGATGTGGTGTAGGATGTGGTGTAGGATGTGGTGTAAGATGTGGTGTAGGATGTGGTGTAGGAGGTTGTTTAGGAGGTGGTGTAGGAGGTGGTGTAAGAGGTGGTGCAGAAGGTGGTGTAAGAGGTGGTGTGGGAGGTGCTGCAGGAGGTGATTTAGGAGGTGGTGTATGAGGTGGTGTATGAGGCTTTATAGGAGGTGGTGTAGGAGGTGGCCGAGTGGTTAGCGTA
Organism: Gammarus roeselii; assembly: GCA_016164225.1. Lineage (NCBI taxonomy): Eukaryota > Metazoa > Arthropoda > Malacostraca > Amphipoda > Gammaridae > Gammarus > Gammarus roeselii. The sequence goes on along the minus strand of SDVV010020699.1, from coordinate 163 downwards.
TCCGACTGCAGTGTCAGCCTCTGGTGCTGCATGTCGCGAGTTCGAGCCTCGGCAGGGACACGGCGGTCTTGTGGCGGGGAGATTGGGCTCCTCCCCCCTCTGTGTCTGCCTAACCTAGCCACCCCCCTAACTAGGGGGAAACGGCTGTATGTCTATACATACA
>SDVV010020698.1:0-13271 GCA_016164225.1 Gammarus roeselii | reverse complement strand
AATGCACATCACTGTGCTATCGCCTAGAATGCACATCACTGTGCTATCGCCTAGAATGCACATCACTGTGTTATCGCCTAGAATGCACATCACTGTGCAATAGCCTAGAATGCACATCACTGTGCTATCGCCTAGAATGCACATCACTGTGCAATAGCCTAGAATGCACATCACTGTGCAATCGCCTAGAATGCACATCACTGTGCAATAGCCTAGAATGTACAGCACTGTGCAATTGCCTAGAATGCACATCACTGTGCAATAGTCTAGAATGCACATCACTGTGCAATAGCCTAGAATGCACATCACTGTGCAATAGCCTCATTGCACATCCCTGTGCATTAGCCTAGAATGCACATTTCCAAGCAACGGGGACACAAACGCAGAACAACCTTAACGCACATTTCCATTGAGAAAGTCTTAATGCACACTTTCTGAATGAACACATTCGGACGGCACACTTTCTGACTACCACTTTGTTTCGAGACGCATTGCACATTACTGAGCAATCGCCTTGCATGCACGTTACTGAGCAATCGCCTTGGATGCACATTACTGAGCAATCACCTTGAACGCACACTAATGAGCAGACGCCTTGAATGCACATTACTGAGCAATCGACTTGAATGCACATTACTGAGCAATCGCCTTGAATGCACATTACTGAGCAGACGCCTTGAATGCACATTACTGAGCAATCGCCTTGAATGCACATTACTGAGCAATCGCCTTGAATGCACATTACTGAGCAATCACCTTGAACGCACACTAATGAGCAGACGCCTTGAATGCACATTACTGAGCAATCGACTTGAATGCACATTACTGAGCAATCGCCTTGAATGCACATTACTGAGCAGACGCCTTGAATGCACATTACTGAGCAATCGCCTTGAATGCACATTACTGAGCAGACGCCTTGAATGCACATTTCCAAGCAACGGGTTCACGCATGCATTCTTAGTGGATAACATTATTGTGCATATTCATTCCTGGTTATCCAGTCGAAACAAACATTTGTTTGCAATGGGGTTCAATGCACGCGTCCAATATCTGATATTTTTTAAGTGCTGGGGATGCCTTGGGCTAATGGCGCACTGAAGCACGCTGATGATGTTTTGGGCCTGTGAAACACTGGCACGTTGATGGTGCTTAAATTAATGTTGCACTAAGGCACGCTGATGATGTTTTGGGTCTGTAACACACTGAGGCACGTCGATTATGCTTGGGCTTATGAGGCACTGATGCATGCGATGGATGTTTGAGCCAATGGCACACTGATTGATGCTGGATGTTAATAAAAAAATCAAATTTGAGATCCAAGTGAAGTACTTCTCCTTGTGCTTGCAATATGTGTAGATGAATAATGTCCCTGGCATTCTTAGTCTCTTGCATTAAGGTGTTTTGAATGCGTTCGTTATTTCACATACTCTTCTTTGAGAGCCTTTCAGAGCATTTGAATGCTTCACTAATTCTTATTAGGTTTTTTTGAATGCGTTCGCAAGTGCTGCTTCACTCGTTGATTTTTAGAAGCCTTTGATTGCGTTTGAAATTCTACTGATCCTCAACCTAATTTAACATGAGCGATAGTTTTTCTTATTATGCTTCTTCTTGTCTATAATCATCAAATCAACATTTACTAAAATGATATTAGATATTGTGAATGAGACTTGGCAATAATTTATTCGATTTTGTAAAGTCTGACACCAATCATCTGAACGTACAATACCCCGATTCACATACTGGAACAAAGAGTTAATGTTCTAACGAAGACGCTTGGATCAAGTAAGACAGTGTTACTGTAAATAACACGAGTAATGTTTTTTCATTGCAGTAGGATACTATGCTTCTATGTGCACAACACCTGTTGCATTGATTTATGCAGCCCTTGAATTAGACTTTGATTGGAGAGAGCCGTCTGGCCAATAGCTAAGTAGAGTGAGTTCGCATTAAGAACCGCAATTCAGTTCACTCATTTCGAACTGGTGGTGGACGCGGGGAAGCCATGCCATTCATTCTCGATAAATAAACCTTAAATTATTCCATCATCGCGCAGGAAACTTCCCAAATACCTGAACACTTTTCATATGCTAGCAAATCAGAACTATTTTCAAATTGCCTTATATAGACACTCACTTAGCAGGATCCCCCAGGAAAGGGGTTAGCCGACGGCGGGGCGCCCCTCACCACACTCCCCTCATGCACTTCACTCAAACAAACTGAGCCCTTTTGCGCATTTCAAACTCTTCATAGAAACCATGATTACCATCCATTCATGTTAATTACTCTCTTCTCAGATGCTTACAATCATAATACTAGGAATTCTATTTACCTTGTAAGCCATCGATAAAGTTGGTCTAGAAGGAAATTCAACTTACATTATAACTATATTAAAAATTTGATTACTTGCTCACTGATTGCCGATCAAATGTTTTTCTATCTGCCTTTAAATCACGAATTACAAAGTTTTTCTTTCCCCTAATCAGAAGAACACTTTACTTTAATAGGTTTGATGTAATATAACTACTCAGTCTCTCAGCCATGCTCGGATTGCCGGAGTTTTCAAATTGTCGGAGCCAGAAGAAAATCCTGATCCAAAATAATGCATTCTCTCATACTTTTGGCTATTTTAATGACAGCAAATGCGTTGACTGTGTGTATCAGACATCTATAGACAGTTTTTGTTAGCGATACATGCCCTTCATGTGAGATATCTTTCGCTTAGGTTTAATCAAAGTTAATAGGTTGTTAGTTTAGGACTAGGTTTCTCCATAAGCTCATCATAGCTTATATTGGGCCATTATTTTCCACAGTTGGTCACCTATGCAACAACAAAAAAGTCACCTATGGAGCAAACTGTCCAATTTTGGCGTAGTAAGATAGTTTCAATCATTATTTTAGTGTTCTAGTAATGTTATTGATGTTTAATTGCCGGTATGTTGAACGTACAGTCTAAGACTAAAGTCCATTACCTCCAGCATTCACTTAATTTTTAATCGTGAACAATAAGCGGGTATCTTTCAAGCCGAAGAAACATCAGTTTATGTACATAAACTATAGTACTAGAAAAGTGAATCGTCTTCTAGACTTAAAAAGGAGCTGCTTTGGAATGCACATGCGGATCTGGCTCAGGTAATGCTTAAGGGTGATCTAAGTGTTTAAGTGTGAGGGAAGTGCTAAAAGGTGAGGGACGTGTTTAAGTACGAGGAAAGTGCCTAAGGGTGAGGGACGTGTTTAAGTGTGAGGAAAGTGCTTAAGGGTGAGGGACTTGTTTAAGTGTGAGGAAAGTGCCTAAGGGTGAGGGACGGGTTTAAGTGTGAGGGAAGTGCTGAAGGGTGAGGGACGTGTTTAAGTGTGAGGGAAGTGCTGAAGGGTGAGGGACGTGTTTAAGTGTGAGGGAAGTGCTAAAGGGTGAGAGACGTGTTTAAGTGTAAGGGAAGTGCTAAAGGGTGAGGGACGTGTTTAAGTGTGAGGGAAGTGCTAAAGGGTGAGGGACGTGTTTAAGGGTGAGGAAAGTGCTAAAGGGTGAGGGACGTTTTCAAGTGTGAGGGAAGTGCTAAAGGGTGAGGGACGTGTTTAAGTGTGAGGGAAGTGCTAAAGGGTGAGGGACGTGTTTAAGGGTGAGGGAAGTGCTAAAGGGTGAGGGACGTGTTAAAGCGTGAGGAAAGTGCTAAAGGGTGAGGGACGTGTTTAAGTGTGAGGGAAGTGCTATAGGGTGTGGGAAGTGTTTGAGGGTGAGGGAAGTGCTTAAGCGTGTGGTAAGTGTTTCAGGGTGAGAGGAGTGATTGAGGGTGAGGGGAGTGCTATAGGGTGAGGGAAGTGCTTAAGCGTGTGGTAAGTGTTTGAGGGTGAGAGGAGTGATTGAGGGTGAGGGGAGTGCTACAGGGTGAGGGAAGTGCTTAAGCGTGTGGTAAGTGTTTGAGGGTGAGGGAAGTGCTTAAGCGTGTGGTAAGTGTTTGAGGGCGAGAGGAGTGATTGAGGGTGAGGGGAGTGCTACAGGGTGAGGGAAGTGCTTAAGCGTGTGGTAAGTGTTTGAGGGTGAGGGAAGTGCTTAAGCGTGTGGTAAGTGTTTGAGGGTGAGGGAAGTGCTTAAGGGGGTGGGAAGTGTTTGAGGGTGAAGGAAGTGCTTAAGGGTGTGGGAAGTGTTTGAGGGTGAGGGAAGTGCTTAAGCGTGTGGTAAGTGTTTGAGGGTGAGAGGAGTGATTGAGGGTGAGGGGAGTGCTACAGGGTGAGGGGAGTGCTACAGGGTGAGGGAAGTGATGAAGAGTGAGCGGGGTGCTATAGGATGAGGGAAGGGCTTAGGGATGATCGGAGTGCCAAAGAGTGAGGGAAGTGCTACAGAATGAGGGAAGTGTTTGAGGGTGAGGGAAGTGCTTAAAGGGGTGGGAAGTGTTTGAGGGTGAAGGAAGTGCTTAAGGGTGTGGGAAGTGTTTGAGGGTGATGGAAGTGCTTAAGGGTGTGGGAAGTGTTTGAAGGTAAGGGAAGTGCTTAAGGGTGAGAGAAGTGTTTATGGGTAGTGCAACGATTAAGCTACGCATGAGGTTGTCATGCGTGATTTTTAATAATATTAATTGATCTCGAGAATGTTTTTTTCGTATATACTCTTCCAAGTTAGTTACGGAAGTTTCATTACGGCAATCGTGAGATTATTGTATTTTTTCCTGAGAATGTACAGTAGCGAAAGAAAATTCCTTTACGATTGAAAATTAAAAAAAAATCTATGATCATTTTCCGCTCGAAGTTTAAACTCATCGGGAATGTACTTGATGTTATCCAATAAGAAAGTTTATCCTGACATAGTTCCGTAAGAAATCTCTATATTAAGATAAATTTCACTTGGGAAAGGTCATGTTATTTTTTCGGCTAAAGATTAACCATGAACTAATATTCTTTCACCTCTGTATATGAAGCGTGCAATGGGAGTGAACATTAACCAAGCCAGCTCATGGTTAGTTACATGATATATTTCGGTTCTCTAACAATAAAAGTCCTTCAATAAATTTATTTTATACCTTGCCGTATTTGGTACTCCAATGATTTGAATGTCAAATCTAATATGTTAGTTCAGAAATTCGCTCTCCCTCGCAGGGAGTTCTATTATAAGCAAACAAAGTATAATCCCCAATATTTTCAGGCTGTTTCTCTTCCGCAACACCAAACACTCTTACTGTTTCATACTGCTGCACCATGAAAAAGAATTCCTTGACCAACCAGCATCAAGAAAAAAAATTCATTACTGTTTTTCTTCTCCCCCACCCATCCCACTCTTTCCAGTGCCATCACTCCCCTCTTCCCCTCATGTCCTCAGTGTCACCAGGCAATTGTTCCCGCCTCAACTTATGCCCCAGTCGGCCCTCATAAGGCTGGCAGGGCTAACAATGGTACCCTTTAAAATACGGCTTCATACACAAGGCGCAAACGACACTAGCGCCCTCTCGGGACAAAAAATGTGCACGAAAAAAAAAAGTCATTTGCGTGATAGTTTTTAATGAGGAATAAAAAATGAGAATAACGATGACTGATTTAAAATGTTTTGTAAGCTTCAGTTATCCAGTTTGTGACGGAGGCCTGTATCCATGCCCTGACATTGGCCCTGAAATTGATCAACTGCGTCTGGGCTGTGATGCTGAAGCAGCCGCTCATTTCAAGTATCCGGAACCCATCCAATGTTGCGGTGAGTATCAAGTTTCGATCTCCAATAACTGTCGAATCAAACGAGAACAACTGACAAAACAAACGAGAAAAACTGACAAAACAAACGAGAAAAACTAAAACTACCGTTCTTCTGGACAAAAATGTTGCGTTTATTTGAATTAGGCTGGCTTATATTGTACCGTATTTGCTTGCTTAAATCAATATAAGAAGAAATAGGAAAAGACGTCGATTACATCAAGTAGGTTACATCACATCAATTACATCACGTCGATTACATCACATCAATTACATCACGTCGATTACATCACATCGATTACAACACGTCGATTAAATCACGTCTATTACATCACACCAATTACATCACGTCGATTACATCACGTCAATTACATCACGTCGAGTATATCACATCAATTACAACACGTCGATTACATCACATCAATTACATCACGTCGATTACATCACATCAATTACATCACGTCAATTACATCACACCGAGTATATCACATCAATTACAACACGTCGATTACATCACATCAATTACATCACGTCGATTACATCACATCAATTACATCACGTCAATTACATCACATCGAGTATATCACACCAATTACAACACGTCGATTACATAACATCAATTACATCACGTCGATTACATCACATCAATTACATCACGTCAATTACATCACACCGAGTATATCACATCAATTACAACACGTCGATTACATCACATCAATTACATCACGTCGATTACATCACATCAATTACATCACGTCAATTACATCACATCGAGTATATCACACCAAGTACATCACGTCGATTACATCACGTCAATTACACGTCAATTACATCACATCAATTACATCACGTCGATTACATCACACCAATTACATCACGTCGATTCTATCACGCAGATCATTGTCTTATGAATGTTTGATTCTCGAAAAATTATTTCAAGCCAAGTTCCAGAATAGTTCAGGTCGTCGAAGCGTGACTGATCCCTGAGAAATTGAAACCCCATTGCTTGACGATGGAAATAAATGATTTAATAATAATAACTTTATTAACTCTGAGTGTTAACTCACTGAGTGTACTGAAGTCTTCTCTTGCCCGTTCGTGACAATATTCAAAACTTTACTTACTTCGACTATAATTTTTTTTGTTCGATCAGATTCTTGACCAATTCTTCTGCCTGTCTCCTTAACTAAACAGATTTGTTCACGATTGGGTCTTTTCTAGAACAGTTATTTCCAGTCACCTTATAAATCATTGTCTGGTTTCTGTGCTAAACCAATATGGTCAGTCACGTTTAGAACCATTTTTTGTTCAGGTTGCAGAGTAATAATCATTGTAGTCAAGATGAATGTCGTTGAAGAACACCCGCATCCAATCATGCTTAGTCACACTCTGATCCAATCATGCCATTGCACCAATAGACAGACTTCAGAGGAAGTGATAAAAATTATATTTCAATGTATATATTTCTTTCTTGGCTGTCTCATTTGAATAACAGGAGTGGGAAAAGTTTGTGATGGGGGCACGCAACTTCTGCTGTAAGCGCGGCGGCCTACGCGCCGTCCAGGTTGGCAGCGCTTGTTGGGTCATATGGAGATGATATACATTCCCCAGCATGCATCGCGCCAAGCAGGTGTGATGATCTATTTTTGGATAAAATTATACGAGATATTTCTGGAGTCAGCTTTTGTTTGTGTCTTTTTACGGTTGATCGGGTAATTATTGCCAAGTATGTTTACTTCATTCCTGTTTGGGTAGGAATACATAAACAGCTACGAAGTTATCTCAGTTTGCAGTTCAGCCGATGTCTTATTGAGGGACGATCACTGCGGACTGGCGGTGACTGCTGTTCGTTTAGTGGTGCTAAGCGGTGCTTAGTGATGCTAAGTGGTGCTAAGTTGTGGTAAGTGGTGCTAAGTGGTGCTAAGTGGTGCTAAGTGAGGCTAAGTGGTGCTAAGCGGTGCTAAGCGGTGCTAAGTTGTGTTAATTGGTGCTAATTAAGTGGTGTTAAGTGATGTTAAGTGGTGCTAAGTGGTGCTAAGTGGTGCTAAGTGGTGCTAAGTGGTGCTAAGTGGTGCTAAGCGGTGTTAAGCGGTGTTAAGTGGTGTTAAGTGGTGCTAAGTGATGCTAAGTGGTGCTAAGTGGTGCTTAGTTGTGCTAAGTGGGGCTAAGGGGTGCTAATCGGTGCTAAGTGGTGCTAAGCGGTGTTAAGCGGTGCTAAGTTGTGTTAAGTGGTGCTAAGTGGTGCTAAGTGGTGTTAAGTGGTGTTAAGTGGTGCTAAGTGGAGCTAAGTGGTGTTTAGTGGTGCTAATTGGTGTTAAGTGGTGCTAAGTGGTGCTAAGTGGTGCTAAATGGTGCTAAGTGGTGCTAAGTGGTGCTAAGTGGTGCTAAGTGGTGCTAAGTGGTGCTAAGTGGTGCTAAGTGGTGCTAAGTGGTGCTAAGTGGTGCTAATTGGCGCTAAGTGGGGCTAAGTGGGGATAAGTGGTGCTAAATAGTGCTAAGTGGTGCTAAGTGGTCTTAAGTGGTGCTAAGTGGTGCTAAGCGGTGATAAGTGGTGCTAAGTGCTGCTAAGTGGTGTTGAGGGGTGCTAAGTGGTGCTAAGTGGTGCTAAGTGGTGCTAAGTGGTGCTAAGTGGTGCTAAGTGGTGCTAAGTGGTGCTAAGTGGTGCTAAGTGGTGCTAAGTGTGGCTAAGTGGTGCTAAGTGCGGCTAAGTGGTGCTAAGCGGTGCTAAGCGGTGCTAAGCGGTGCTAAGTGGCGCTAAGTGGTGTTAAGTGGTGCTAAGTGGTGTTAAGTGGTGCTAAGTGGTGCTAAGTGGTGCTAAGCGGTGCTAAGGGAGGCTGAGTGGTGCTAAATTGTGCTAAGTGGTGTTAAATGGTGTTAAATGGTGTTAAATGGTGTTAAATGGTGCTAAGTGGTGTTAAGTTAGGTTAAGTGGTCACAAGTGGTGTTGAGTGCTGCTAAATGATGTTAAGTAACGTTAGGGATGTTAAGTTGTGTTGAGTGGTGTTATGTGGTGTTATGTGGTAAAAAGTGGTGTTAAGTGAAATGAAAAGAGGGCTTAATTGATCTAGGCAACAGTGAAAATGGCATTTACTTCAAACATTTTGGTTGAGAAAAAAACAACAGAGCCGTACAAGTCTCTAGCCCTCGTCGCAGAGAGTGCGAAACCAGCGCTGGAACCACTTGGCCATCCAAAACGAGCCCAAGTGGTTAGAGCGCGTGTCTCGACTACTCTGCGACGCGGGCTCGAGACCTGAACAAGCTCGAGCAGTGTTTCATCACTCATATTAGCACACCCTCCGGCTATCGCACATTTCCCAATATTCACTTGAAATGTTGAGGAACTGTGCTCAACGACTCAACAGACATTGTCAATGCAATAGATATTTTCAAATATTGCTCGATCTTACTCATGAAAAAAATCCGTCTTCAAATTAAAGCTGAATCCACCACATTCTACGCGGGTCCTGCACTTCCTATTTAAGTCATGCATTTTGATGTAATTTTCCAACTACACGAGATCCGCTCATCCGCGCATGTTTTATTTATTATTTATTATTTGTTTTCATGTTCCACCGGAGTCCCAACGCGAAGTTAATGCAGACTCCCCCGTAGGGCGGTCTCTGCGTATGTTGCTCGGATTTGTTTGCTACCTATCCCGTTTCTTGCATCAGATTATTTCGCAAGATTTGTTCTATTCTCGCAAATTCATTCATAATGGAGCATTCATCCTGAAGCCGTTCCCCGTTCTTTCATGCATGACATCCAATTCCACGATTGTAGTTTCTCTCGCAAGGCTCATCTAGCATTCCAAGCATTCACCCCCGATAATTTTTTTGCAAGTTTCTCATTCTGGATTTATATCATCTCAAGAAAATATCCTATTCCATTATTTGCCCCTGGGTTCACAAAACAACTCCTGAAATATTATCTCCAAGTCTAAATTTATGAAGTAATTTGCCCTTGGAAAAGAAAAACTGCGCAAGAACTGAAAACCTCCAGAAAAGTGTCTGAGCGACCAACGTGTTCAAGAGCAATTTCAAGCATTTGAATGAAACTTTTAGTGCTCTTTGAATGTATTTTCTCTATAATAGTCCCCAAATGTAATAATGTGAGCTATACTATTTTTCACTGGAACCACTCGGGCAGCCTAATACGCCTACATGGACACGGAAATCATCCTAGTGAAACAGCCACGGCGAGTACAATTTTAGAAATGTTTGACCGTTGGGATCCTCGATACTCGTGGCCTTCGAAGAATAAGGATCGGACACGCGGGAAATATTCCCGCACATTTCGTTAAATAAGCGGAAGTAATTCGTGTTTGGAACAGAATGTTTTTTTTGAAATGCTAAAGTTTCATCAGCATTTGTTAGCAGACGTTGAAACACAACCAAAATGCTCAATGCCAACAATATTGAAGAACCATCTATTCAAAATATGAATTTAAATAATATGGTCAGCGGTGATAATTTAATGGGAAAAATGTCTGTGTTAAAACTTCAATCCATAACTGGATTTATAACTTTATTAATCCTCTATTGAATTCAGAACTTATTTGATTTCACATTATTACGATGTATTACTATGCTTCCAATCAGTGCAAGTTCTCATTTCAAAACCGAATAAATAGGATGCCCTAATGGTAAAGTCGTAATACATTATTCGTCAATACTATTGCTCGTGTTCAATTTTATATCCATTCGGACCGGGAGCGAGATTAGGTTTATTCAGAATTTCAAGGTTTGATTCCTGGTACGAATCGAGGAAGAAGTTTTGGGACCGTTTAATATTTTCAATTCGTCAGTGTCAGCGACCAGCGTCAGCGACCAGCGTCAGCGACCAGCGTCAGCGACCAGCGTCAGCGACCAGCGTCAGCGACCAGCGTCAGCGACCAGCGTCAGCGACCAGCGTCAGCGACCAGCATCAGCGATCAGCGTCAGCGACCAGCGTCAGCGACCACGCCAGCGACCACGCCAGCGACCAGCGTCAGCGATCAGCGTCAGCGATCAGCGTCAGCGACCAGCGTCAGCGACCAGCGTCAGCGACCACGTCAGCGATCAGCGTCAGCGACCAGCGTCAGCGACCAGCGTCAGCGACCAGCGTCAGCGACCCCGTCAGCGACCAATGTCAGCGACCAGCGTCTTAGGTCCTTTGCTTATTGTCATTTGCTTTTTGTAATTTATTGTTATTTCTGCTACGCATTATATTTACTAATGAGTTTATTGGACAGGTAACGAAAAAACATTTACTCGCTCCCGATCAAGTTTTATAAATTAAATTGATCGCAAGATATTTTCCTGCGTGAATTTATAATATGCTACAATAATTAATGTATAACAATGTGCAGTGTTAAGTATAATACAGTTTGCAGACCTTGTATCAAATAGGAAGGGGACGTTCACGCCTGAGAAAGCCTTCCCTTTGTAAATATATTTTTTCAGTCTGTATCAACTGAGCATTGTAGCCCTCGCTCTAGTAAATATACTTTACAGATTGATCCACGTTCGATCGATCTGTTCGATCGATTTGCTATGGTTCCTGTCGATTCCCTAGCAATATTTATTCTACCTTACGGTGTTTTGTAAAGCTTTAGTATACGGTCCCTTAGTTTTTCCTTGTTACGGCTCATCTCCAGTAGACTCAGGCTGGCCTTGGTCAGCGTCTGGGTTCTTTTACCAGGGAAGAGCAGCAACGGCTACATAAAGTGGCCGCTTTAATATCGGGGCGTCGTAAAGTGCCAGCACTTTAGCGCTACAGGAAGCATGTAAAGTCCCACGCATGCTGAAGCCGGCCGAGAATGAGAGAATCCATGGCTGAAAGGAGCCATGGGTGGAAGGATAACTGGAAAAAAAAAACTGAAGGGAGCCGTAGGTGAGAGAACCATGGCAGGAAGGAACCATGGGTAAAAAAAGTCATGGTAGGGAGAAGCCATGGGTGTGAGGAGCTATTGCTGGGAGAAATCATGACTGGGAGGTTTCATTATTATTACGATTAGATCATTTATTTCCATCGTCTGGCAATGGGTTTTCAATTTTTTAGGAACTAAGTTCATAGCTGGAAGGAGCCATGTGGGAGGAGCCATTGGAGAGAGAAGTCATGGTTGGGAGAAACCATTGTTGAGAGTGACCATGCGGCAGAGGAGCCTTGACCAAGAGGAGCCAATTGTTAAAGAAGCCATTATGAGAGGAGCCATCGGAGAGAGAAGCCGTGGCTGGGCGAAGTCATGGGCGAGAGGAGCCATGGGCGAAAGGAGTCATGGCTGGTAGGAACCATGCATGGGAAGTACTATGCCTAGTAGAAGCCATGGGTGAGAGGTGCCATATCTAACAGGAACCTTGTCTAGGAGGAACCCTAACTGAGACAAGCCATGGATGAGAAGAGCCATGGTTGAGAGGAGCCACGGTTAAGATTAGCCATGGTTGAGAGGAACGATGGCTGGTCCCTCGCTGGGAGGAGTCATGACTGGGAGGAACCATGACTGAGATTAGTAATGGGCGAGTGAAGCCATGGAGGGAGAAGCCATGGGAAGAGAAGCCACGACTGAAAGGAACCATGGGTGAGAGGAGCCATGACTCAGAGAAGCTACGGCTGGGAAGAGTCATGGGTGAGAGGAACCATATCTGGGCGGAGACACAGCCGAGAGGAGCCATGGATGAGAGAAGTCATGGATAGAAGAAGCAATAGGGGGGAGGAGATATGAACGTGAGGAGCCATGTCTGAAAGGAGCCATGTCTGGGAGGAGTCATGGGTACTAGAAGTCATTATAAAAAGAGTCTAGGCTTCGAAGTTCTATGAATGAGAGAAGCCAAGACTGAGAGAAGCCATGGCTGGAATGGGGCATGACTGGGAGGAGCCATGAATGAGCGAAGCGATAGCTAGGAGCCATTACTAAAAGGAGTCATGACTGAAATGAGACATGGGTGAGTGTAGTCATAGCTAGAATGAGTCATGGGTGAGAGGAGTTATGAGTGAATGAAGCCATGGCTAGAATGAGTCATGGGTGAGAGGAGTTATGGGTGAGAGAAGCCACGGCTGATATCAGCCAAGGTTGACAGGAGCCATGGATAGGCGGAGTCATGACTGATAGGAGCCATGGCTGAAAGGAGTCATGACTGAAAGGAGTCATGGCTGAGGGCAGACATAGCTGAGAGGAGCCATGGACGGGAGCTGCTATCAACGAGAGGAGCCATTACTGAGAGGAACCATGACTGAGATTGGCCATAGTTGAGAGGAGCCATGGCTAGGCGGAGCCATGACTGCGAGGAGATATGGCTGAGAGTCTTCGCTGGGAAGAGCCATGAGAGGAAGGTGCCATGGATGAGAGGAGCTATGGTAGGCTTTGGATTTGGAGGCGATTAGTTTCTGAGCATGAATTAAAAAAAAGTTAATGGTGCATAGTAAAACATTAATATAAAATACTGTATCATTCAAAGAGAAGATATTCAGTCTAATTTGACTCCACTCATAATGACATTTAGGAGTGTTTCCTCTTCCTCTTTCTCCTCTTCCTTCTCTCTCTCCTCTCTCTCCTCTCTCTCCTCTCTCTCCTCTCTCTCCTCTCTCTCCTCTCTCTCCTCTCTCTCCTCTCTCTCCCCTCTCTC
>SDVV010020697.1:0-13272 GCA_016164225.1 Gammarus roeselii | reverse complement strand
CGCTCGGTCGACGTTTTCCTTACCCTTCTTAATCTTCCACACTTCTATCATGTCGCCTCTGACTCGACGTTTCTCTAGCGAGTAAAGATTGAGTTCACGAAGCCTGTCTTCGTACGATTTGTTCCGCAGCGAGGGGATGAGTTTGGTAGCTCTACGCTGAACCTTCTCAAGTTTAATAACGTCTTTTCTAAGGAATGGAGACCAGAATTGAACGGCAAACACGAGATGCGGTCTAACAAATGCATTAAATAACTTGAGCATACTGTGCTGGTTTTTGTAAGAGATAGTGCGGGATATCATACCTAGCATTTTGTTGTCTTTCTTGGCAGCATCGTTACATTGCTTGCTGCTTTTTAAGTCGTTACTAATGATGACACCTAAATCTCCCTCTGCGGTGACGGGAAGGAGTTTTTTTCAAGACATTGAATATTCGTGTTTGGGGTTATGAAGACCTATGTGCATAACTTTGCATTTGTCGACATTAAATTTCATTTGCCACTTTCCTGACCAATCAACAATTTGTTCAAGTCTAGTTGGATCTGCTGACACTCTAGTGGTTGGAAACAGCTTGTTAGAAAGAGATATTCACAAGACACATGGGTAAGAATGGTTCATGGTGCAGTGGTAGAAGAAGCAGTTGAATTTCGAGCAAAGTTAGACCGCTTGGCCTGCCTTGGGCATTGTGAAGAGGTTGTGTTGTATTTTACGTAAAGCGGGGAGTGTATAATGCAGAGTTTTAAGCTGAGTGAGGGTAACCACTGTCAGAGATGACGTATTTGGGGAGGCGATCCGTTTATATAATTGAGATTGCTAATACGCGTGCTAATAACTTAAAGAAAACAGAAGTTCCTTAAGGGCATGTAGCCTATGAGAGGTTGCTCGCACACAGCGGCAGCTACCACTCCGGCGACTGTTTCGGGAGAGCCAATATATAAATAGCGAAAATCTGGGTTTTGTTCCTAGAGTAGTCTTAAAAATTCTTGCAATACATATTGGTTGGCATAATCGTTTTAGGGTATAATTGTGAATCAAGATTCACTGCTCCGTAGGAGGAGGGGGGCTAAGCAACACCCACAACATGAGTGAAGTATGTGTATGATTTATACAGATTGACTAGTCAAAGAATAGTACACCAAGCTTTGGTTGATAAGGATAAACAAATCTAACTTCGCTGTTCACTGGTCAAAAATATTAGTCGGTATACATTTTACGGACATAAAGACAAATGGTACGAAATGTGAATCAAATCACGCTTTATTTGAGGACCGACCTCAGCAACAATGTCAAATATCTACTGTGAAATTAACAGCATCAGCGGTACGCTTTCAGAAATATAACAACGTTGATTAGGTTAGTGTTCGATTAGGAGCATTATAGGGTTTATAATCACAGCATGAGCACAGCAAGAGTGATAAGGCAGAGTCTGAGAAAGTTTTTGTTTAGATTAGATCAAGGAGGTCCATCCTCCAGAAAGGTTGGATAAAGACCATATTATATTAGAGTGTGATTAGGTTTACTACAGCGGAGTAAATTTCATTTACGCTGTGAAAGTTGATAGCATGCTCGGGAGCCACAGGAGGTACATGAACTCCTTAAGAGCCGAGGCCATGTGGATCCAGTACTCTACGGGCGGCAGCTAGGAGCTTACTAACGATCTACTCTGCTCCAGAGCCCCAAGGATTCGCAGTCGTACTTAAGGTGTCCGGGCAATTGCACCCCAAGACCTGAAAGAGGGGAAGATATTTAAAAGAAGAAACAGGAAACCGAGATTCCATTTATGAGATCTACACTCCGTGTATCGAATGAATCTCAGCATCAGAACAGCATTAACGGAAAAAAAGTCTCAGGAAAAGGTTGCATGAAAGAAAAAACGCACCTTGGCTGTTAATAACCACCCGAAAGAAGAAAGTTAAGGACCGGAGTTAACCTACTATTGGGAAAATGTTCAGAATGCAAGAAGCAGAGATGAGAAGTTGAAGATGCAAACTCATAAAATGCAAGTGAGTGAATTGAAAGTCGAGTAAATTCAGGATGAAAATAAAAATGAGATAGTGGAGGTTCAAGTAGAAGGGGGTCAGAAGGTAAATGAAGGTGTTCAACCCCCCGTTTGAGGCGTGACTTCGTGCGTACAGCAAAGGAGCTAACCGATGCAGAGAGAAGAGACGAAGACATGAGCGTAACACACTAACTTAAACTGTGATTGGGCATTTATAAAACGCCCCGGGAAGCGTGAAGTCCCAGACCATAGGTTAAATCAAACTAAAAAACCTTACCTACAGTTCAACCTAGAGCCATTGCAGGCGAAAATGTAACTTCCTAATTGTTGTTGTTGCTTAACCCTGATATACACAGGAACCATTCAGACAGAAACTAGGGCCAGAAGTACGAACAACCTTAAGACATAGCTGGTACCCATAACCATAAAAATTTGGATACAAAATGAGATTTTCATGTAGCTCGACCAATAAACAGATACCATTTTTTTAGGAACAGTAATAAGGGGCACCACCAAGAACAGTTTCGGGCTAAAACACATACAAATAGCGTCACCTAACATTAGGTACAAAAATTCGAACCACTACACACGTCGTGTCAAACATCTAATTTCAAAAGCCCAGTTATCATATGGCACAGAATAAGGCACTTGAGTAATATTCGGACATAAGGTGCTAGAGGGTAAGCAATGTTACGCCTTTTTAAAAAGTAACTATTACCACTAACATAATATTAATACCAGTCTCGACAGCCTAAGCACATAAATCGCAGTCTCGATCGGCACTGGACGAAACGTTGACACGCGGCTAATGAAAACATTTTAAAAAATAAGAACACAACAGTAACTAATACGCATGCCAGAAACAATACAAATATATCACTCGCTAAAATACATTAAACGATTAATTACCTGGTTTCCGGCTCACGAAGAAAAATTTACTTGTCTGGCACGTTTAATAATGGAAGCAAGAGACGAGATTGTATTGAAGAGTAAACAAAGAGTACATATAAAATTGGCTACGTGCAGTAGCTACAGTAGAGAAATTCGCATAACAGCATCCTCATTGCAGAGTTATAGTACTTTTACGAGTGACCAGGTTTACAAGGAGAGAAGAGTTAGTGTCATTGAAGCGTTAAACCTCACAGTATCAATGATACACCTCGAGTCATTCTCCTTGGGTACTCAGGCAGTGAAGTAATCTCTTCAATAGATTAGAGTGACCGCGATTTCTAGCAGCAACCTCTCGTGTAGAGGCAGGCTATACGGTTCTTGTATTCCCAATGATGCAACATGAATCAATCTCGACTTCCACTGCACCAAAGTTTCAAAAATAATTTGAGTAAGTCATCGAGATATTGGGGTCGTTCACCTAACCCCCGCTCTCTTCTGATAATATAATTAACAAACAATATGGAACTAAAAAATATAGGGAACCGAGATTATCGGAAAGAGCTTTGCACAAGGGAAGGTAGCCCCACGCATCAAAATAAAAATAATGGAAAATACACGGAGACGCAGTAAATTGGCATGGAACAGTACAACACCATCCTCTAACCTGTGCTGGACGAGGGAAACTTCTCGGGGAAGCATACACAATGCTCTGATCAGTGACAACACTTAGCTTGGTCCTAGAATCAAA
Organism: Gammarus roeselii; assembly: GCA_016164225.1. NCBI lineage: Eukaryota > Metazoa > Arthropoda > Malacostraca > Amphipoda > Gammaridae > Gammarus > Gammarus roeselii. The sequence continues at coordinate 9,637 of SDVV010020697.1, read as the reverse complement.
GACGTTTCAATGTCAGTCCCTCGTTGGGCATTCTGAGGATCAATTACGATGTAATGATGGATATTACATTATTACGTAAAAACACTCGAGATAGCCGCCCAAAGACAAAAAAATAAATTGCCATAAAAAACATCAGGTTGCTGTAAGTTTTGAACGAATAAACTCGAGTTTTAACTTCTGTAGCTACATTAAATATTAAAATAACAACTAATGAAACAATGAACATTGGTGCAATCCAAAGACAGGATCATTCCAAATGAACAGTGCAAAACCATATTTGTAATGCAGTACAATAAATAGGCCTAGGATAATTTGTAGAACATATCTTAATAACACAAGTTTCGTGAAAGCACAGATATATTCGCATAGACAAGCCCCAGTTGTCTCTCAAAGCATAGCATGAAAGTTACAGTACTTAAATATAAAGAGCAAGAATCTTTGCACAGTTTAAAAACGACTGATTTGTAGGATCCATTTTGGAAAATTTGTTGAGAAATATATATTTTAAAGTTTGAAAATTTTCAAAATATAACCTATTATTCGAAAACTATTATCCATTAAGGTTTCTCCTCTAGCTACAACACACTTCATGACAATTATTACAAGCGAGTGTTATTCAAGAACAAAATCAGCTAAGCAAATTACACGGAGATCTCAGACAGAGAATCTAAATAGATGTAAAATAGTGTGGACTAACAAACAATGGAACAATACGTGTTCGTCTAGCATCTGACTAATAAATGCACTATTAATAAAAACGATGTTAATGAATGTAAACCTAATTCGAGGAGCGAATTCAGGTTGAACGCCTTTAATCCTACAACAGCAAACAAAAGGTATAATAATTTTATGAAGTCGAAAAGCGGTATTAATACGGCACACACTTAGTCCTAAACGTAACAGAGGTGTACTAATGTTTACAGGTCGAAGTATGGAATTGGGGTGTGATAACCTTTAACTTTAGTCAAACAACTACTAGCTAACAGTGGCATACAACCTGAGCTTGGAAGACTTAACACAGCAGGTAGGGAGTTTGTTCGGTAGCATCAAAATACACCAAACAGGCAGTACATTGTTTTTTTATCAAACCACGTATAACAATATAACCAAGTGCAGTAATGCAGTAAGAATTATGAAAAATGACACGTTAATTTATCGACAGCTTGGCCACTAAATAATTCTCTTGCACAGACAGCGAAGCAAGTGATTTCCGTTCCAGCCATACAAGTGCCAGTGGCGCAATCTCTAATAAACGTTTAATAACGAGCATGACTAGATTAAGGGATTCAACACCTTCGGGGCTGCTACGCGCGTCTTTGTGAGCTCCACCGTAGGGCGCAAATAACAAGACATCATTGCCACAGAGGAACAATCATGTCTCCCAGCATCGGGTTACTTTTAAAAACATAGCATGATTTGTCAGCATTCCTCTCTGAAAGGCGGCAAGGCAAGCGGGGAGAGCAGAGGCCAACGCATATCCGAACCATATTGTAATTAGCGTTACGGAGTGGAAAGAAGTGTTTTCTAGATGATGTTGGTGAAGGTCAAGTTAGGTATAGAAAAATAGGCGTCTGAGAGTGTTAAGCACCAGGTAGCGAAAGGGGTGAGGAGAGGGAGCCTTTTTGGATTAGTCTGAGTGAGGGAATTGAGACTTAGGAGGTCAATACAACGTGGTGGTACTGAGGGATATAAATGCAAAAAGATGGAGACATAATCGGGGAGAATGTGGCGCGGAGGTATGGCGTTTCTGTTAGAAATGAAGAGGAGAGATCCCGATAGGTTTGTGTTTGGAGCAGGAGCTGGTGGTGGGACAGAGGGTTTTCAAAAAGTAAGACCTACACAAGTACACATGTGTAAAGAAAGATGATTCGTGCTGCAATCGAGGGTAGAGCGCTAATGAATTTTGTGTTGATGTGCGGGTGTTGAGAGGGGAGGGTGGATGCGTGCCTGATCATCTACAAGTGGAAGGAAGATTAACAACGAGTAGGGGTGGAAGAGGAACGAGTGTGAGGAGGAAGAGAGGTAGTGAAGGTAAGCGAACCAAATGTGGTACGCAGGCGAGGAGGATGTGACATTGAGAGAGGACAAGGCCTTGGGAATGTTGAGGAAGAATGCGACACTTTCAGAGATTCGGGATTAAGATGTTCGATAAATGTGTGTGGTGTGTGCTGTGTATTTGAGGAAATGTTGCGAGTAGTAGGACGATGAGGTGTAAATGTGGCACAGAAGAGCTCTTGAGGTGTGGCTACTGACGAGGACGGAGGTGACCTAAAACAACTAGAGAAGGGAGAGACGAGGTGAAATCTGTGGTGGGTGAGGAGAGCAAAAAGGGACCTTGATGTTAAGTGGGGTTGGCGGTTGTGCGAGAAGTTTGAGGAGAACAAAAAAATGTTCGGGAAGGAGGTGAAGAGGGAGAAAAAGGATAGAGGTGGTGAAAAATGTAATCCACCGGCTCTTTATGGAGAGCAGACGGAAGAGGTGTGCTGAGTATTATGAAGAGTTGTTGTATGGGTGATGGTGCACGGATGACGATTTTTTGAGGAATATTTGTTGCGGTCAATACTGAAAAAGAGGTACAGGAGGTGGTACAGGTTATGAAAGCAGGGAAAGACCCTTGTCTGGATGGCATGGCGACTGAGAGCCTAGAGGGATGGAGTAAATGTAGCCGAACGGTTAGTGGGATACTTAATTGTTGTTCCGTGAAGGGCGTGGTGCCGATTGAGCAGCGCAGTTCTGGCAGTGTACCGCTGCATGAGGGTCAAATAAAAATAAATAAATGCGGAACTCATGGGGTATTATTTTGTTATGTGCGGTGGGGTAGTTATACTGGAGAGTAGGTACTAATCAAGAGGATTAGAGACAGTACAGATGGTGCCATTGGCAAGGCACTGCGTGGCTTCAGGAGTGGTAGAGGGTGTGCAGATGAGAGACTTTATTTGGGTAGTGAGACAAGTTTCTACGAAGTACCTCGTGAATAGACAGGATATGTTCTGGGCCTTCGTGGATCTGGGAAAGTTCTATGCTTGAAACGACAGGGAGGTGCTGTGGAGGGTGTTGCGTTTGTATGGACTGAGCGAAAATTGATCAAGGGCGGTCCAGTGTTTCTACGCTGACAGCAGAGCATGTCTCAAAGTAGGGAACAAGGCGATTGCTTGGTTCCCGTGAGAGTGCGTTATGTCTCTCTGACTCTTCAATCATTACATGGATGGAATACTCAGGGAAGCGGATGCGAGTGTATTGGGTCGCCGTTTTAGAGTTGTTAGGAGCAAATGGGCGGAGTTGGCAGTTGAGTCAGTTCCTGTTTGAGGATGACACAGCACTGGTGGCAGATTCAGAGAAAAATTGTGCAGGCTAGTGTCGGTGTTTGGAAATGTGTGGAAGGGGAAACAGCGAGTAAATATAGCCACAAAAACAGTATACTTTCGGAATACAGAGGAGCACAATAAAGTTGAAAAACATAGTTTTTCAATACAAATGTCCACATTGAAATTTCAAAATACTTCTAATTTAATCGTAATACTTCATAAGAGGTATCAAATGACGTATTGCTTGTCAGGATCACTTCATTACTCTAGAAGTCTTAGCTAGTCAAAAAAGCAAATATTTGTTGAAAATCTCGTGTAACTTTACAAATAAGTCATAGAAGTTTTAGCAATTTGTGCGCGAGTTACAACAGAAAGGCGGACAGACAGATGATAGGGGTCAAAACACTTACGAATAATACAGGAGTCACTCCGCTAAAAAACGAGACTATAAAACAACACGTCTCTCCGTTAACGCTGGGAGACAATTCATTTGCGAAGAGGTGGGGTGTCATGGCCTCCCTCCCCCCTCCTTTTGGAGCACAGCAACAAATGTCAGTATCCAATTGTACAATTGGGACATCCTCTCGCCTCAAGAAGAGTTCAATGTAGCTTTCTACACATCGACTATTAAGGTAAAAAATACCAAATTAATCTGACTTTGAAGTTACGCTTCTTGGTTTTCATTTGTTAATCAAGTTGCTAGACTGCTGTTGCTTCTTAAAAATATAAACGAGTGCAACAAAGATGTTAAAAAAACATTGCAAGTGTTTCAATCCAGGCGCTATTATTTGCTGTCTTATAATAGTCTGGTGTAAACATGCTAAGAAATTGCAGTGAAAGATAACTAAGGCCATATTAACCTAACCTCTCTCAGGTATCCCCTACAAAACAGACTAGCAATTTGCTTATGCAAGACACCTTGAGGAACCACACTGTCCGATCACAAAGGTTTACTGGCATCTTTGTGCACACACTTGATTTGATGTTTGATAAATAGTTGACAAATGGTTTGATTGAAGGTGGTAGCATCACCGGCGATAATCGAGCATCTTCACGCGCATTGATTTGTCTGTAGTTGCTACAGCTCACCCGGTTAGAGTTGTCTGAAATTGAAAAGGTTTCATGTACAATAGAAAGGCTCAAAACAAAAATTGAATAATCATGTTGTCACAGCCAAGATTCGTCAGTGTGAACAATAGCATCAGGCGAGATTTTTTTGTATCTAATGGTACACTCATGGCCGACTATTTTTCATCTGTTTTGGGATGAGCATGTAACAGCCCTGCCTGTCGTAGCAGTGCTTTAGCATCTCCTGTGCTCTAAGCAAAGCCTTGTTTGGTCGAACCACCAGCCTCGACAGAACGTAAACGAGCTCCTCTACCGCCAATACGTGCTCGTCCAACAAGCTATGTCCGGTGAGGATTACGTCTGACAAAGTGTTGTAATCGTCGAAAAGCCGCTCGATGAGCTTAATTAAACTAGAGATCGTGATCCCGTCACACGTTTTAGAACCCCTTGCAGTACTGGGTACGTTATGAGAAATGCTATTTGGAAGCACCTGTGTGAAAGCAGAAGGCAAAGTTTCAATGTCAGAAATCACGCTATCGATCGTTGCAGTCGCATGTTTCGAACTTACATTCTGGAGGTTAGAATTTATACCATGATTTAATTTGAGCAGACTATCGACATTTTCATAAGGCTTCCTACAAACACTACACGAACCTGTAACAGCTTTCATGAAGCCTTTGCAATCGTTTCTCAGGCACTTTAGGCGGAATTCAATCGGCTTACCTTCCAGAAACTTGCCACAACCCTTGGTTAAACACCATTTAACATCCTCACCGCAGCCCCTACAGAAAGTCTGCTTACAAACAGCAGAGCAGTTACAATCAAACAAGTGCCAATCCTCAACGCACGCCCTGCACCCACAACTGAAGAGGTACTGCATCTGAAGCTTCTCCTGCCTCTGGGCTCTCCCTTCCAATGCGAAGTGAGCGCAATAGCAGTCATTTATTTCAGTGCCTTTGAGTATGATCTCCGTGGCCCTGAGAACGCCTACAGCGCCGTAGCTCTGGCGATAGCAGTTGGGAGCGCAAGAATGGTTTGTAAGGCTCAGAACGCCGAAGGCATTGGCTCCAACATCTTCAGAGTAGTTGCTAGAGAGGTTGTCGTTGTTGACGTGGTACCGTGTGATGCTGTGGGCGTTGCAAGGAAGGTTCATGATGTGTCGTAGTAACACACTGCCCACTAGTGTGCGATCATCAAGCACAGTGCCAAAGCCTTCTGTAGGTAAATTCACAGTTTCTGTTCTAGATTTCATAAGACTCGTATTGTTTGATAGCAAAGATTCAGACAGGTTTTTGTTCGTGCCTGGTGCATCATTAGAAATTGGTCCAAAAAAAGTGCCACCCTTTTCTAGAAGCTTCACAAGGACGCATGCCATAACACTACGCTTGAAAATATCTCCTACACTTCTTGCCTCCTTATTACCAACCAAACTATATATACTTCGGTAATCTCGAGAATCATAAATACCTAAGGGATTGAATCCTTCTAGAAGCTCTGGATTTACAATATTATTACTACTTCTACAACCATTGGCACAAATCTTTGGCATTGTCGACACAGCAGGAGCACGATCACTAGCTGTGTCTGCTGACACTTGACAGTCCCTCTCAGCAACTAGCAGCTGCTTTTCTACGTCGCTTGTCTGTTTTCGATGATCCTCCTCTTCTTTGTTGAAAGACTGAACCATGTTCCTCAAGCATGGCAGGCCTGCGACCGTCACCATCCTGAGAGCAAGTTCTGAGTTACGCCCCATCTCCAGGGAGTGCAGAGTGGCCAGGAGATGACATTCGTGGCCATGGAAGCTGGACAAGGCCGCGCGGCAGCACTCGTCACTGCAGAACACAACCTGAGTAAACAGCCACTGCTTGTCAGCTCATCATGATGAGTTCATAAAAATTCGAAAAATATACGAAAAATCACCTTGTGGCATGAAATTCAAGACAAGAGAAGAATACAGATACAGACACTAGGCTGAATCACCCAGAAAATTGGGTTGCCGATAGCAAGGCGCACTTCACACTCCTCTCATACACTCACGCAACTTAGCCGTAATAGACATGAAGAATAATTACTGGAAAGTAACCTATTGGTAGCTAATGACACCTAAGCGTTCTCAAGTATCGCTACATATGGTTGCTACAGATACAGACGCAAGACCAAATTCCGCAGGTCGGGGGTGGCCAAGAGAAAGATGCACGTAACACTCATACCAAACCTTGACCCTACAGCGCTAGAACCCCGCAACAAACACTTCGGGGCAGGAACGAGATCAGAGATCAGTGTCAGCAGAAAGGCGAGACAACCTTCACTGCTTAACCCTTGCGTCATAACGGCGAGGCCATTTTCCACCCGCGTCCTTCAATCCTGTTTCTCAAAGATACGCCAAGGACGGGAAAACGCATCAGGGCAGCGTCAAAACTCATCCATCGACAACCTTTCTCCCCTTATGCCAATCCATTGCATGCTCTCTCACTACCACCGAACTGTTATGCCTCCTTCCCAAAGCCTGCTTCATGCCATCCATCAACCCAAACTACAGTCTTCCTCTAAACCTACACCCGGTTAGCTCAGCCTCCATCATTCACCTATCTATCATCCTACACCCGGTTACCTTTGCTTTCATCTTTCATCGATCTACCATCCTACACCCGGTTACCTCTGCTTCCACCATTCACTAATCTACCATTCTACAATCAATTTTGATGTCCCTCATTGAAAAGTTTATACCTCTCACGTTTTTTCGTTCTGGTCCTCCATGGGCTGTCAGGGCTCCCACCGCCCTTGCCCGAGAGAGATCAGAGGCATGGCGTGACTACAAGCGGGTCAGGAAAGCGGGGGGACGCAATTCCGCAAGTACTTTAGAAAGGCTACGCTTATATGTTGAATTGAATAGGACCAACAAATTTTTTCCATGGAGTCCCGAAAGAAGTACGAGTCCAAGTTACTAAACAGACCTGATAACCATTAGCTGTTTCATGCTTATGTCAGGAAGAAAAGATTGGTCGCCCAGCTGTTGGCCCCCTTTGCTTGCCAAATGGTGAGATAATTCAGGATCCGAGCGTGAAGTGCGAAGTTTTAGCACTCTTTTTCTGGAGTTTTTGTAGGTTCAGCTTCTACCCACCTAGCCCATTTCCAGTCTTTTGATGGGAATCTGTCCGATGTAGACTCCTCTAGGCTGGGGGTCCAGCATGCTCTTTTGGCTATTGATCCCAGCTCCAGTATTGGCCTAAATGGCCTCCACCCGCATCTGCCTCCCTCCCCTTCCTCTTTGTTTGATTTTTCAAAAATCAATGAGGACAGGAATGGTCCCTGAAGTCTGGAGCAAATCGATCGTTGTCCGAATATTCAAGGTTAAATCTCACACTGATCCACTCAATTACAGACCGGTGAGTTTGGCATCTGTTTGCTGCAAGTCAATGGAAAGAATAGTTGTATCTCGGTTGACTGAGTACCTTGAGAGCAACAATATTTCATTTCGACATCCCATCAGTATGGTTTTCGAAGTAGCCGTAGCACCGAGGACCAGTTGCTGTTGACAAACGATGATGTTGGAAGGTAAATTGATGAGGGATATGTGTGGATGTCATAATGCTGGACTTTTCTAAAGCATTCGATGTGGTGAGTCATGGTGTGCTTCTGTCTAAGTCAGAGTTCTTGGGTATTTGTAACTCATTGCAGGCGTGGATTGCGACATTTCTCTCTGGCAGAGTGATGAGTGTTCGTGTAAATGGCAACATGAGAAGCCCAGTTGATGCGACGAGTGGTGTACCTCAGAGCTCTGTCCTTAGCCCGCTTCTGTTCTTGATTTATATCAATCACTTCTCGAGTGGTCTTCTATGCATGTTTAAGGCATATGCAGACGATTATAAACTGTACATGATATACTCACGTAAGGACACAGAGCCTGCTGTCCACGGTGTTCAGTCACTCCAAACTTGTTTGGATACAGTTGACGCTGTTGCGAGGTCCTGAAATCTTGCTGAATTTAGACAAGTTTGTTGTGCTACGCTTTTATAGAGATCGCATTGATTTTGATGCTCTAGTCCCAGTTAACCAGTACTTCTTGTAAGGTAGAGCATTGAAGTTTGTCACCACACATTGAGACTTGGGTGTCAGTGTGGACATAAGTCACAGATTCCACCATCATATCCGTGTGGTGGCTGCAAAGGCTGTTGGGCTGGCAAACTGCTTGTTGAGGTCAACTGTCTAGGTTTCCAGAGTTTATGGTATCCTTGTATGTGGCCAGTTGTTGTTGGAAAGTGGTGATGTACGGAAGAGGTGGGCCGAGTATTTTGATGAGTTGTTGGATGTCGAGGATGACAGAGAGGCTGACATTGTTGCTGTGGGTGGACCCTGGTGATGCTCGGATGCCAGTTTTGGGAGAAAGACTTGTGGCGGACATTACCAGGGAAGAGGTGCAGGAGGCGGTGGAGGTGATGAAAGCAGGGGAAGCCCCTGGTTTGGATGGAGTTGCGACAGAGTGCTTGAAGAAGGGTGGAGTAACGATTGTCGAATGGTTGGTGAGGTTACTGAACTTGTGTTTTGCGGCAGGCGTGGTACCGATGGAGTGGCGCAGTGCCTGCATTGTTCTGCTATATAAGGGCAAAGGAGATAAAAACGAATGCTGCAACTTGAGAGGTATCAGTCTGTTATGTGTGGCTGGTAAGTTGTACGGGAGAGTGCTGATCAAAAGGATTAGAGACTGTACGGACTGCGTAATTGGAGAGGATCAGTGTGGCTTTAGGCGTGGTAGAGGGTGTGCTGATCAGATTTTTGCAGTGAGACAGGTCTGTGAGAAGTACCTTGCCAAAGGAAAGGATGTGTACGTGGGCTTTCATGGATCTGGAGGAGGCATACGACAGGATTGACAGGGAAGCGCTGTGGATGGTGTTGCGTTTGTATGGAGTGGGCGGACATCAGTTGAAAGAGGTGCAGAGTTTCTATGTTGGCAGCCAAGCATGTGTCAGAGTGGGAAGCAAGGTGAGTGATTGGTTCAGTGAAAGTGGGACTGAGACAAGGCTGCGTGAGGTCTCCCTGGCTGTTCAACCTCTATATGGATGAAGTGGTCAGGGAGGTGAACGCGAGTGTGCTGGGTCGTGACTTGGAACTGTTGGAAGCGAATGGGCGGAGTTGGCAGTTAAGCCAGTTGCTATTTGCTTATGATACGGCCCTGGTTGCGGGATTCAGAGGAGAAGCTATTTAGGCTAGTGTCTGAGTTTGATAATGAGTGAAAGGAAGAAGCTTCGAGTGAACGTGGGTAAGAG
>SDVV010020696.1:0-13272 GCA_016164225.1 Gammarus roeselii | reverse complement strand
ACAAAAGGATTTGCCGTTTCATGACCACAAACATACATATGTAATGTGGTCATATCTGCATCTTCAAAAGGATTTAAGATGTGGTTTTTGTGCACTAGTCGCCTTTTTGTTCACGCAGGAGGAGATGAAAATGTTCATTGAATCTGATGAGGTTACATGCATTTGTGAACGGTTCACATTGTGTCATGAATTCAAACAGCACATTCGTAAAAAATACTCAACACAGACATTCCTGTTACTGATATCTTGAGTAAATATCTTGGTTTCTTCAAATTGACTTCCTTTGGAAGCTGAAGGTTGTAGGTTCGAGCCAACCTGATATCTTTTCATGGTCAAACGCCAGCCCATAAACGCTGTGGGTAAAAAGGCTATCAGGTGGCAGCTACGTTGCAACCCGCTATATGAACGAAAAATCTTCAAATTACAAAATAAATGATCGATTCAAATATCTCGTCTCTTTTAGCAACATTCTTGAACAACAGCATAAAGTAACGGAAAAGGAAAAGAAGTTCAAGCATCTTCCTACTCTCGCCCCAAACAAAATTACACTGAAGCTTGCAAAGGAAAATTATGTACATATAATCGAGCAATTGCATATTAACAACCCATCAAATAACCAACAGAGCATGATCTCTATAGATCATCTCTAGGTCTATCCGTGCCAGAGAACTGAGTTCATAGTCTGAATGACAAGCGATCGAGACCTGATAGGCTGAAAAGAAAATAGTTTCAGTGCGCAAGTTTTGGAGAACTTGTACGACTTTTCCGATGATCGCCGTAATTTGTTTACGCGACAGAGTTTTGAACTGGAAAACAAGATACCCACCAGCAGGAGATGAACGCTTTTCTACGTTATTTTAGTGTGGTCTATCGTCCGCTTACGGGACACCTTTCAGTGATAACAACCTTCCGCAAGGATGGTAAAATAATATGCAGGAATGCTTTTCATAAAACATTTTCAATGAATGATCAGGATTCGGAACCTGTAGCAGAAGACTTCGACATTGTAGGCAGAGGATTACCAAATGACACACACTTAATCTTTAAGTGATGTATTTATTTGCACTATCAACACGACAAGAGTATCAGTTGGGAATTCCTAAATGTGAGGAGAGGTATTTGGAGCGTAGGCAATCTTTTGACCGAGCGGGTCGATGCCTGACTAATAGTGACCTGATCTTCTGCTCCTCTCCTGCCACTCGTGACACATCACGTGCACACATGTGTAAGATTGATGTTCCAACACTTTTGCCGTTGGCACGGTCTATGATGAACTCGTGTTATTCGAGTTGTTGTGGTTATTACCAAGCGTCTTCATCCATTATCGTACGCATCAGAACGTCCGTTTACTTAGAAAAAATCCAAATTACACTGTCGGTTCACATTAACCCAGCAATGCGACCTTCTTGTTTGCGCATGCCTAATCTATCAAGGACTTATTACTGGCGACCGTCACGTACCGGAAGCCTCCATCGCTTCACATAAAGAAATGACACTGGTATAGGGGTATGGTAGCGATACATAAAGAAATGACACTGGTATAGGGGTATGGTAGCGATACATAAAGAAATGACACTGGTATAGGGGTATGGTAGCGATACATAAAGAAATGACACTGGTATAGGGGTATGGTAGCGCCTCTTTCCTCTACATGTGACTACCTAACTTAGACCCCCTCCAATTTAGGTGAAACAACTGTACGTTATTACATGTCTATACATCTTGGGCCTTTGACGCAGAGTGCAGAATGGTGGCGAAATACGAAACAGACTTGTTGAAAGGCGTGAGCGCTGGATATGGAGGAGGAACCACCCATCAGAAGATGCTGGACAACAATTGCATGAACGACTGCCTATCTGCCAGCTACGACCGAAGTAAGGGATTCTAAAGTAAACCGTGTTACGAAAATAAAGTTAAATTTGTTTGAAATCTGATTCAGAGGATGGGACTTACTTACCCAGTCAATTTTTTCCGCCGCTGCATTTCTGATTACGAGCTTTTCTCCACAGACGTCCTCTACCATCACCGTAGTCGTATGATGGCCGCAGTTGGTATAAAAAGTATAGTATAGCCTCATTGGTAATCAAAAATAGAATAAATGTAATTTAACATACATATTATGTTCAAACTTTTTTCAGGTGCATCTCGCCGCCAGGGAGGTGGATTTTTTAAACTATGCCAACATATTCGCCGTAACTTTTCTGTCAAGTGTCAAATATCGTAGCCCTTCATGAGTATAATTATAGAAATTCGCATGACCGTTCAGGCAAAACAATACTGGCATCGTATTGCCAAAATCAATGGAAAAATAAGGCAAAATCCTTTTCCCTTCAGAGCAAAATTAATTGTTGATATCATATCGTAGCCTAAAGGAGGAAAAATACGTAAACCTAAATTATATTTTGTAATTTGTCTGATCCCTGCCTTCGTCTTTTCAAATATGAATGAATCACTATCATAATATAGAGTGGGTTACTTGAAATGTCCGTTCAATCTGTAGTTAGCCCACTTCACAGCTCAACCAATTCACCCATTGGAAAATAGACGATAATTGCTTCTAATTAGCAATGATACACGGCCAAAGCCGTCACAAATCGCCTCAGTTTAATCGCCTGGGATAATTTTTGACTAAGGAGGCGGAAATGAAAATTTGCCTCTGAAACTTCCATTATTGCGGCATCATTACAGGAATTATTTCACAATGAATGATTTAATCGTCTATAATGACCCTTCTGCTGGCGGCGATTTATAGTCGCTAAAAACGGGCAGTCGCATCGATCATGGCGGCGATATTGTGAGTCAATGATTAAAGATGAAGCGGCGAAATGGTGAGACCGGGTAATTACCGAACCAGTATTGTTACAAGACGCAAATGGTGGGTAGGGGGAAGGGGTCGGGCGCATTGGGACGCCAAAACGCAAATGGTGGGTATGCGGAGGGGGTCAGGCCCATAGAGGTGCCAAAACGGCCCATTTTTGGGTCGCCAAAACACTTTTTTTTTTATTCGGACAATGTAATTGTTAGGAAGTATGGTATTTCTTAGTGTGACCGACTTAGCCACTTTATATCTCGGACATTATACTTGTAGGTTTCGGCAAATACTCTTGTGATCAAGTTAATTACTGGAGGTACATAAAGAACACAAGGGTGGGGGAGAGGATAGGGGAGGAGGATAGGGGAGTAGAATATGGGGAGGAGAGTGCCCAAGACAGGCCATAATATATCAGTGTCATTACTGATCTTGTCTCGAAATGTACTCCTCTCGTTACGAGTTTTTGACAGTTTGTTAATACGTATTGTAGACGGGAATTATGCTTTTAGTTCATTTAATTGGTTTGTTCGCAAGAAATGACGGAACATATTAAGATGTTCATTAGTATAGGTCTCATTTTAATAGGCTACTTTTATATCGTATTATATAGTTTCCCAGGCCCATTGTTATTTCAATGGTTTTTATTGCTCGCACATTTTGTTTTGTATGACTCATTTGAATAGAAACTTTTACTGCTCAAGCCTGATTTATTCAGGAAATTCGTAATCGATGTAGTTATGCATGGTTTGTTAGTGTAGGATATATTTGAATAGAAGGTTTTATAACGATTCTATTTAGTTTTCAATGGTTATTGCCCATACATTATGTTATGTATTCGATGTTGTAACCGCATGATATCGTAGATTAGGACATCTGTATCTCTTACAAGTGATGACCGTAGTTTATATATGGTATTTTATAGCACGATCGATATTGTTTGATTAAATCCATTCCCTTTAAGCGTCTCCTGTAGTCCGAACGCAAGTGGGACACACTTGCCGATCTTTTTATCCATCAATGTCACATGAAGATCTTATCTCATCTCGCACCACTCGGAGAATAAGGTTACGGGTACGGCTGGAATACGGTCGGCTTACAGTTACGGTTGGACGGTTACTGCTGCTTGCGGACGGACGGACGGACAACTTTTGGATATATTTGGCAATGTTTATGTTAAGAACATTCTCCATTATACTGTAGTATTGATATTTATTGGATTTATATACGTTTTTTCTTCTTCAGATGGTTGTATTGGGGTACGCTTGGTTTCTTTCAGTTGCTCATTATATATATTTATTCGGTTTTGGAAGAAATAGTGTTAAAATAAATTTCTGGTGGTGTGGGGTGTAGAGATCCCCTAGGCAAAAAGTTGGATGCGCTCCTGGAAAATTGAGTTAGTTTGCTCTTATCTGTTCAATGTCTTATCAGTTATTTCCAGGGGACGTTTGCCATGTTTAAGTGTATGTATCGTAACAAATTTTATGTCTGGATTATTGTTCTATATATTTTTCTGTACATATATGCTTGTATTCTGATCTAGTTTGGGTTTAATGACTCATTCGGGAGTTGGTTGGATGCTTGATATTGAACTTAGGCAATGTTCTGTGTATTTTGTGTTTTTCCAGTCGTTTATTTGATATGTATGTAATATCTATGGGTAGTTGGTGATCGATCGCATCGTTAAGATCAAGATAGTAGGCGCAGTACGTTTCACATATTTTCAATCAATATATCTGTAGACAATGGAACACGTGTTTTTACATATTGTATGATCTAGATACATATGTTTACATAGAAACATTTACATCGTTTTTGAATATTTAGGGTCGGCTGCAGTTCTTTTTCACGCATTTCAATACAGGTTTCTGTGGACAATCAAACATGTTTAAGTTTTATTACCGGTTTCATATGAATATTTATATACTATGAACAGTTACAGGTTATAACATCTTCAAGTTGACGTATTTTTCGTCATTCACGCGTGTACGTACGCCAAAGAAGGTCTCACCCGACTTACATCTCTTACATGTTAAATCCACGTTTACATTAGTTTTCATCAGCTAAGTCCCATCGCTTCCTCTTTTTAGTGGCGGTAGGTTTGTTTTCAATGGATTTTTTGGGGATGTCCGGGTGGTTAGAGGTAAGAGTTGTGAACGTGTCGAGATTGTAATGTTTGTTTTAAAATTTACTGTAGCAGTCTTGATAGAGTATACAGTTTGAAGCTGGCATGCTTGTGCGCGAATGTAGCGTGGTTTCAGTGTGTGTGTCATAAAAGAAGCTGTAGACTTTGGCTTTAGGTTCTGTTTGTAGCTGATGAGATATATATCTATGATACCTTAGGTAGCTGTGTGCAATTTAATTTGCTTAATATCTATCGCATTTTTAATGCAAGGCAGGAGGCGTTGTAATGCATCTCAATGCAAGTCATGTTGCATATCTGCAATTTCTTCATCGTACAAGGGATGTTTTGTGTGGTAGTTGGAGAAGACCATGTATACAGGCAGAAGAGATTGACGCATTTTCCGCCTCAATATCGGCCTTACCTTTAAACTGGACTAATATATCTATCGCATTTCAATGCTACCCATATGGTATTGCAACTTCGTTGCATATCATGTTGCATAAATGCAATCAATGCTAGTTATTCGAGTTAAATCTAGAATATAGCAAACAACGATTTATAAGATATATTTTTCATTGATAATAGATTTATAACACATTTTTATATATAAGGGGATTACATGGGCTTATCATTTATACGAGAACATAACTATTCACTCCGAAAACCGACACGAGCAACTGTACGAAACATAAGTAATGACTTCGACCGCCCTCTCTGGTCTTATCTTGAGCCTCGGTATCAGTGGCACTCCGCGGATTCTTTATCGATGTTGAGCAAAATTTCTCACTTGGATCTGTCGGATCATCATATTAGCGTCAGAATTATCATCTGGAAGTGTTTTATTCTCTGATCTATTGGGTTCTAGACTAATGCCCTTAGTACACATTTTAGATAAATGGATACCTTTGGGAGAAGGGTATGCAACACTTCCAAACCTAATCTTGTAATCAAAACTTTGTTTATAGCCTTCAGCAAGTTTTTTTTTAGACGCAAGTTTTTTGATTATAGTGGCGTGTTTATGACATTGAATCGTTTCACGGCTTTTCTTACTGTTGCCAACATCACAATTCACTATATTCCCACAGATATCCGAAATATACCTAATTCTCCTAGCACTCAAACGTTTGAGACACGATTCCTTCTCCTCATGATTCATTCCCAACAATTTTGAAACAAAGTCACATATACATTTAATTTTTCGTGGAAAATTTTACACATGTTATACTTGTTACCCTTTCATTACCCCACTTGGAAAAACGGTTTCTATTAACTTTGGCAGGTTTTTCTTCACATGAGGTTTTCTTGATATCACTACCCATATTTTCAGTAGTTTCCATTTCGGCTAAGGCTTAGGTCTCCACCCGCCACATTGATTAAGCCATTTTCAGCCATTCTTCATACACTCTGAGCTCTGTTGTTATAGGTGAAGCACTTTCTTTACTCCTCGTACCCTGTTGAGTACTGTATATCTCATTATTTTTGATACCCAGGTCCGGTTTATTATGTTCTATCAATACACCCGTTGCATCCTCAG
This sequence comes from Gammarus roeselii, assembly GCA_016164225.1. Lineage (NCBI taxonomy): Eukaryota > Metazoa > Arthropoda > Malacostraca > Amphipoda > Gammaridae > Gammarus > Gammarus roeselii. The sequence goes on along the minus strand of SDVV010020696.1, from coordinate 6,804 downwards.
AGCTTCTATTTCCTCGTTCATTTTTCATATGATCAAACGCACGATAATGGCATCATTTGAGATGCTGCTAAAATCCGAATGTGGAGCTTGATTTAGTTAATTTTATATCCGCAGTGCAAATAACACATATCCCCGTGTTGTTGTTTCTATTAAAATATTTCCACATCAAACTAGGCGACGTCCTTCTACACCGAAAGCGGACTGTTATTTGGATGAGTACTTATATGACTCCAATTTATACATACAGGATCGTTAGCGTCACTGAGTTGGCACATGTATTGGCACCATGTAGGCATTTACACACATTGGTGAAAAAAGGGTTACCATACACTGCCAGGTGCATCAATACGTAGACAGCCTAACCTAACCTAACCCATCGAACAACATCCCTTGCTTTTGTTACAAGATATTTAATGTGGATCAGCTTTATGTCATGTTATGTTAGAAGCACAAATCATCCCAACATAACCTAATCGATTGTATCCAAGAATAATGCAATTTCGATCGACTTTTTAATGCATGCAAATGATTTTCAGTGTTTTAGAATTAATGCATAACTAATATCTTCACTTGACTCTACACATTGATCTATCCTTTGCAGTTTTGATACGCATTTCCAATTTTGATCTAGCAAAATTTCATCTGTTTTCATGTATTATTTCATCTTTGTTTAAATGTTATATCTATTTGCATATCATCCTTGATGTTTGATTTTACACAATTTCTACAACAGTTTTACATGTTATTCACACCCATCAAAAACCTAACCTAACCTAACTTATGTACGGTATTCAGTCAGTGATATATACAATGCATAACAAATACCTCCACTGGACTCATCATTTTGATCTATTCTTTGCAGTTTTGATACGCACTTCCAATTTTGATCTAGCAAATTTCATCTGCTTTCATACATAATTTCATCATTATTCGAATGTTATAGCTTTTTTCGTATGATTCTTGATTTTTTTTAGATGATACAATTTTAATTCACTTATACATGTTATTCACACCCATCAAAAACCTAACCTAACCTAACCTGACCATATGAATGGTTCCCCAACTTGACCTTATGTACGGGTTTCAGTCATTGATTTATACATATGAACGGTTCTTTATAGAACTTGCACCTAATTATTTCTACTTCGTGGTCTCGACTCATATATGTTTGCAGAGAGGACACATTTTAAATCTTAGATGGATTGAATGTTTCAAGTAATTCATATTTGTTTCCATCATCATACAAACGGACACATGGTCTCACACTATGTTTTTCTTATTTTTTCTTTCGATACCTCCTACCACTATATCGTTTGACGACTTGCACAGTTGATTTGCATTTTCTTTCCCATAATTTTAATATTCATGACAATGACTTTGTTTCAGATGTCTCCACACATTGTTCGTGGATTTCTGTATATTCAATTTTATTTCTTTTTTAAATGTATTACAAGCCCCCGTTACCCCATTACTTTCGAACAAACGACGACTCAAGCTAAACCCCATCCTTCCACAACAGAAAATCACAATCTTGACTGTGTATGATCTGATCGGACTCTGATGTATATCCTACTAATCTGGAACACATCTAGAACATCCCCCTCCCCCAAGATAGGTTCATGTTAATGAGTGAAACATATTCTTCTACTGATTTCGACAAATCGATGTTGTCTCCTCTTACACTATGTATGCAACTCATTGCTTATCCTTTGAGTTTTAAGGATATTATAAACAATTGATTTAGTTTTTACATAGTTTATTATCATTTATGAGTATTGATTACAGTTCATGCTGGATTCAACAATACTATCCACCTCGTTTTTTCGGTCACAGAAGGACTCGTACGGCCATCCATACCCATCATCACGATGTTTCAATTTCCTCTTAAAATCCATCAGATAATTCACCATATCTTTGTTGCGAATACCGAAGGCTGTTCTGTGCCCTTGAGTCCACAAATGTAGTTCTTCTTCTTGAACCTTAATTTTTCGAATCTTCTCAAATCCAATGTCATTCTGTTCATCATCAACGAGGAATTGTTGCATACGATCCAGATTTTTTTTGGTTCTTAGGTAAAATCCGTTTCCCAATACCTCAGCTTTACTAGTCATGATGATTTTCTACTTTGATCATATCAATTTCGAGATTTGCTTTCTTATTTCCTTCGAACTTTGTTACATACGACTGAAACCCGTCGACGTAAGTTATCCAAAGCCGACTTCCTTTTTCCTTCATCCATATATTAATGTTATCTCCCACTCCCACTGGTATTTTCAACACTAGTCAATATTTGTTTGATCCGACTCATATCATCTTCGAAGATTTCTTCTTCCAAAACACGTTAACTAATTTTTGCTACTCGAACATTAATTGTTGTGTATTTGATTATGACCCGTCCGTCTCCGCTTGTTCTCCACGTAACACTGACTCAAATCTCTATATGCAGCTAGCTATGATAATACGATTGCGGGCTTTTTTGGCAAAACATTAGGCCTATCATCGCTCATCTTGGTCATCATCTGTGTACGAATGTATGTATGTACGTACGTGTATAGGGGTGTGTACGTTTGTGCATGTGTATGTTCAAGCCTATGTATGTGCATGAGTTAAAAAAAATGATACCAAAATTTAAAATTCAATACAATTTAGAATTCAAACTTTCAATAAAATTTCACATTTTTTCGACGCCCGGACAACGCCAAGTCCGTCTATTAAAGTGTTAACTTGGCTACTAAAGAAAGGTCCGAGCGTCGAAAAAAGTTGAAATTTTATTACAAATATGAATTTAAAATTGTTTTGAAATTTAAATTTTTATGTCATTATTTTTAACTCATGTACATGTGCATGTACATACGCTTGAACATGCACATGCACATACGTACACACCCCTACACGCGTACATACATACATTCGTACACAGATGATGACCAAGTTGAGCGATGATAGGCCTAATGTTTTGCAAAAAAGCCTGCAATTGCATGCCGAGATTGGAGTCAATGTTACGTGGAGAACAAGCGGAGATGGACGGGTCATCCTCAAATAGACAACAATGAATGTTCAAGTGGCAAAATTCAATTTACGTGTTTTGGAAGAAGAAATCTCCGAAGATGATATGAGTCGGATCGAACAAATATTGACTAGTGTTGAAAATACCAGTTATCTCAGAATGGGTAAAACAATAATAAAAAAAATGGGCGATAACATTAATAAATGGATTAAGAAAAAATGAAATCGGCTTTGGGTAACTAACGTCGACGGGTTTCAGTCGTATGAAACAAAGTTCAAGGTAAATAAGAAAGCAATCTCGAAATTGATATGATATAAGTAGAAAATCAAAGTGACTGTAACATAGTTGATGTACTGGGAAACGGATTTTACCTAGGAACAAAAAAAATCTGGAACTTATGAAGAACAGAATGACATTGAATTTGAGAAGATTCGAATATTTAAGGTTCAAGAAGAAGAAAAACTACATTTGTGGACTCAAGGGCACGGAACAGCCTTTGATATTCGCAACAAAGATATGGTGAATAATATGATGGATGGAGTCCTTCTGTGATCGAAAAAACGAGGTAGATGGTATTGTTGAATCCAGCAAGAACTGTACTCAATACTAATATATACTAATAAAACTATGTAAAACCTAAATCAATTGTTTATAATATCCTGAAACTCAAAAGATAAGCAATGAATTGCATTCATCGTGTAAGGAGGAGGCAACATCGATCTGTCGAAATCACCGGAAGAATATGTTGCGCTCGTTGCCATAAACCTATCTTGAGGGGAGGGGGTGAATTATTTAGATGCGTTACAGATTGGTAGGATATAAATCAGAGTCCAATCAGATCATACTCAGTCAAGATTGTGATTCTGTTGTGGAAGGATGGGGTATAGCTTGAGTCGTCGTTTGTTCGAAAGTAATGGGGTAATGGGGGCTTGTAATCTATGCAAAAAAAAAATTGAATCAATATAAATCCACGAGTATTGTGTGGAGACATCTGAAACGAAGTAATTGTCAAGAATATGAGAATTATTGGAAAGAAAATGGAAATACACTGTGCAAATCTTCAAAGGATGTAGTGCCAGGAGGTATCGAAGGAAAAAGTAAGAAAAACATAGTGTGAGACCATGTGTCCGTTTGTATGATGATGGAAACACATGAATTACTTGTAATATTCAATCCATCTAAGATTGAAAATCTGTCCTCTCTGCTAACATATATGAGTCGAGATTGACCACGAAGAAGAAATAATTAGGTGCAAGTTCTACAAAGAACCGTGAGGAGGAGGTTCATATGTATAAATCAATGACTGAAAACCGTTCATAAGGTTAGGTTAGGTACCATACATACGGTCAGGATAGGTTAGGTTAGGTTTTTTATGGGTGTGAACATGTAAAAGTGATTTAGAATTGTATCAACTGAAAAAAAATCAAGAATCATATTCAAACATTCAAACAATGATGAAATTATAGTATGCAAACAGATTAAATTTGCTAGATCAAAATTGGAAGTGCGTATCAAAACACCAAAGGATAGACCAAATTGTAGAGTCAAGTGGAGATATTTTTTATGCATTGTATAAATCAATGACTGAATACCGTACATAAGTTAGGTTAGGTTAAGTATTTGATAGGTGTGAATAACATGTAAAAGTGTTGTAGAAATTGTGTCAAATTAAACATCAAGAATCGTATGAAAATAGCTATAACATTTAAACAAAGATGAAATTATACATGAAAATAGATGAAATTTTGCTTGATCAAAAATTGGAAATGCGTATCAAAACTGCGAAGGATAGATCAATGTGTAGTCAAGTGGAGATATTCGCTATGAATTGAACCTAAAACACTGAAAATCATATGATGCATGAAAAAGTCGATCGAAATTACATTACTCTTGAATACAATCGGTTAGGTTATGTTGGGATGATTGTGCTTCTAACATAACATGTCATAAAGCTGATCCACATAAAATATCTTGTAACAAAAACAAGGGATGTTGTTCAATAAGTTAGGTTAAGTTAGGCTGCTTAGGTATTAATGTATGTGACAGTGTATGGTAACCCTTCTTGCACCAATGTGTGTAAATGCCTATGTGGTGCCAATACATGTGCCAACACAGTGACGCTAACGACCCTGCATGTATAAATTAGTGTCATATATGTACTCATTCAGATAGCGGTCCGCTTGCGGTATAGTAGGATGTCGCCTAGTTTGATGTGGAAATATTTTAATAGAAATGAACACACGAGGATATGTGTTATTTGCACTGCGGAGATTAAATTAAGAAACTCCAGCTCCTCATTCGGGTTTTGGCAACATTTCAAACGATGCCATTATCTTGCGTTTGATCATATTAAAAGTGAACGAGGAAATGAAAGCTCTAAGGATGCAACGATGTATTGATATAACATAATAAACCGGACCTGGGTATCAAAAATAATGAGATATACGGTACTCAACAAGGGGCGAGCAGTAAAGAAAGTGCTCCACCTATAACAACAAAGCGTAGAGTGTATGAAGAATGGATGAAAATGGCTAAATCGATATAGCGGGAGGAGACCCAAATCTTAGCCGAAATGGAAACTACTGAAAATATGGGTAGTGATATCAAGAAAACCACATGTGAAGAAACACCTGCTAAAGTTAATGAAAAACGTTTTTTCAAATGGGGTAATGAAAGGGTAACCCGTATATGAAGTTTAAAATTATAAAAAATATTGTTTATCTGACTTTGTTTCAAAGTGTTGGAAATCAATCATGAGGAAAGGGAATCGTGTCTCAAACGTTTGAGTGCTAGGAGAATTAGGTTTATTTCGGATATCTGCGGGAATATAGTGGATGGTAATGTTTGCATTAGTGTTGTAAGCTTATAGTTGAGGTTGTTAAAATAAGGTAAAGGTGCGAAGGTTCAAATGATTACAAGTTGTTTTATGATTTTATTTTTAGTTGAGAACAAAGTAACAGGACAACAGAATAATTCTCAAACGAGCATGATAAATGATTGTGATATTAACAGTGTAAATAGGATAAAAGATAGAAGGAGAAGAACAGAAGAAGAGCAAAAAGGAGTTATGAAAGTGTAAAGCAAAAACCCACACTGTAGGGAAATACAAAAAACGATACATTTTAAAACTGAGAAATTATTACACGCATCTAGGTATGAAAGTATTTATCATGCACTCTATAGCAAAGTATCACACAAAGTTAATAACAGCCTATGGAATGACCTAATGCGAGAATCGCTGTTCTAATGGGGCTCACCTCCTCCCAAGCTGTTCTGTTACGAAGTGTGAAGTCCCAATGACTTCATCACCTAACTACTAACATATGGGAGATCCTTGCGTTTATTTGTATGAAATGAAATTCCAATAAGAGAACCACTGTACAGTTTGATAACTCTGAGGGGGCGTGTTATCCCAAATCCTTGAACCTCATTGGCATACAAATAAATTTAGGTTGTTAACTAATTTATAGGCTCCTCCCCTACATTCGATTCAATATAATGTTACCCTGGGCTATGCGAGTGAATTACGGTCCCTCTTCGTTATAGGACCCCGGTCACACATGCTGACTCGTTGATTTTAACAGGATGACCCAAATGACAATACACTTGCCAACGTCTCTCGTTCAAGAAATATAATATGAGGACGAACTGCCGTTTGCTAAAAGAAACACTTATGAGGGTGATAAGGAATATGCAAAGAAAGGGGTTTCCCACATTGTAACTTAAGCTAAGAATGACAGGTCTGCAATGTTTCTCGCGCAGTGCGAAAGACTCCAGCTTTATGACAATGTCTGGAT
>SDVV010020695.1:0-13272 GCA_016164225.1 Gammarus roeselii | reverse complement strand
GGTACAGTCTGCCTGCAACACAGCAGAGGTGTTCAGGTGGGCGCCAAAAAGGTGAAGTCCTCCACCAAACAGACGCTTAAGATTTAATGGTCAAGGCATAGCAAGCTTTAACTCCAGCGAACAACAAAAATGTTCTGGGGTTAGGTCTGCATACGATACTAATTCAAACCGTTCAGCAGACACCAGCATCACAAAGAGGATTGCTCAAACTTTGTTCCAAATGAACTGTGTGAACCGACTCCCGTAATTGCTTTATAAGAGAGATGGAAAGAAGAAAACCATTACATCATCCAGAAATATTTAATCTCTTTGCAAGGCGATAGCAAATGCCAAATTCAATGTTTGAATATCAGTGCCAATATATCATTGCACCAAAGGAGGGTAATTGCAGTTTTCATGTAGTAAAGGAATGAGATTACGAGTGGAGTGTGGAGCAGGACATAAGATATAGGGATTACGGGTGGAGTGTGGAGCAGGACATAAGATATAGGGATTACGGGTGGAGTGTGGAGCAGGACATAAAATACAGGGATTACGGGTGGAGTGTGGAGCAGGACATAAGATACAGAGATTACGAGTGGAGTGTGGAGCAGGGCATAAGATATAGGGATTACGGGTGGAGAATGGAGCAGGACATAAGAGATAAGGATCACGAGTGGAGTATGGGCAGGACCTAAGAGATGGGGATTACGAGTGGAGAATGGAGCAGGGCGTAAGAGATAGGGATTACGAGTGGAGTATGGAGCAGGACCTAAGAGATGGGGATTACGAGTGGAGAATGGAGCAGGGCATAAGAGATAGGGATTACGAGTGGAGTATGGAGCAGGACCTAAGAGATGGGGATTACGAGTGGAGTATGGAGCAGGACATAATAGATAGAGATTACGAGTGGAGTATGGAGCAGGACATAAGAGATAGGGATATTTTACTCAACTCGGTCATCCAGTCTTTTACCTAGCATGCAAATTTTTTTGACTGCAAATCGGCTTATCGAAACCCATCTGTCTGTCAAGTGGCCAATCAAATTCCCATGCCTTGACGATTTATAAGATTTCATGGAACCATTGGGGATCGTTGGAAAGGAAATCTTCCTAATTGTTAACGGTAACTTGTTATACTCTTCTCAAGAAAAACTTTTCGAAACAAATGGCATTAGCGAGCGTCTCGGATATACTGTATATGGTATTTTCAGCTATGTAATTTTATAGAAAATGCATCGTAGGAAGACAATATTCGTATAACCTTTGAAGAACCGATCTGCATTTCTGGTTACTAGAGAAGTGTGTTCTAGAATGGTTTGGTGATGTTATTTGTCTTCTTACAGGTATCATGGGCGATCGACGGATAGCGTGCATGAATGTGAATATAATGCATTCAAATTACTCGTAAGTGGACTACATCAATTAAGACGCTCGGCGATCACATTTTTTTCTCCTGCTCATGGGCTTATGCAATATGTTTTATTATTCCATATCTTTCGTAATCATAACAAATTATAAAAGCACGTACGACCTCATATCAAGCAAGAAATTTCCGATCGTGCTACTGGTATGTGTTGTTCAACTACGTGGCAGCGATGGTATGTGCCCTAGAAATAACTTGACGAGGTTCATAAGTGAAAAACACACTTTTTCAACGACAAATTGAATATGAAAGTCGTCTGAAAAGATTCAGGGAATATATATATTTTTTTATATCAAGTCATTCCTGACTCACCGTCCTTCCACTCATGTTCGACGCCAATCCAACCATCGTGGGTGCGGAAATTTAAAGGGTGCTTCCCATGGCGCGTAATTAAGTCGGACTCTTCGCGGGCTTTCCCATTGAAGGAGGCGAAACGGGATTCTCTGCAGGACTTGTTCGATTCCGTCTGAAAGGATAACTGCGACCGAAAATGGTTTAGGATTGCAATGCTCTTGCATGATATCTCTACTCTAAGATTCCGTTACTTTTACAGAGTAGAACAACATAAGCACTGCAAAATCCTGTTCACTCGACAAAGAATTACAATCACAGTCATCACAAGGGATTAAACCTAAGTCTTTGGAGCACCACCCAAGCTTGTCAGATAATCGTTCCTGTGTTATCTTGTTTAGCAATTCCCGCTACATTAAAATTCTGTTAAACAGACATCCTGACTGCACTTCAACACCCGTGAAGCAATGACACATTTGTACCATTCTCGTCTTGCCTGCGAATATTTCCTAGACAAATGTGGTTGAAATGAAATCATGACCTGGGCAACGGCCATTGTCAATAGATGAAACAAACTGTAGTCGATTTAAGTAGATACTTGGCTCCAAGTACACGCCTTCCTGAAATTACAAAATTTGGCTTCATAATATCTTCGATTCTCCTTCGTTTTACGCGTTAGTCTGTAGAGCGCTTGCACAAGATTTGACCACATCTCCGTCCACTTCTACTATGAACGAGTTTGAACCTCACCGCACATGCATGGCAAGCTAAAATCGAAATGCTGGTCAGTTTATTGTGCAGTTTTTAGTTTTGAATGTTTGCAATGACCAAAAAATCACGCAATATTTATGTTATGTCGAAACTTTTGACTGACCTGACATACTCTGAACAACCATTATAGGTGATCTAAATATTGATCAGTATATCCTCGCCTTGAAGTATTCCCCACTAAAAAGTTATACCGTAGAGGTGCAGTTGATCGTGTGTCTCGACCACTTGCGGAGCGTTGCTTCCATCAGGACTGTTTATCAAATGCCAGAAAACACTAATTTCCTCCTCCTCGTGAATTGGAACACAAAGTTGCCTTGCCTAACAACAGAGTATCCTCAGTTAGATGACGCCGGTCTCCGGGACGCTCGACACCATCAATTGTCTGAATTAGACAATCATCTCAGTATTGGCGGCTTCCAACAGCCATTATTAGGGAAATACAGATCAGTTCGCTACTCGACGGGGCTATTGACTAGAAGTTAGTGTTGCTAGTTCAGCTTCGCGATGCCGGGCTCTTGGAATTTGGGGCACCAGCTGGGACCAGCTGGCAATGACGGACGTAACTATTGACTAAACAGTTTTAATTGCATTAGACGAACTGGAGCTTGGTCAGGTCATCTCGGGAATTGAATTTTGGTGCATTTACGACAGTGCGTGGGCCTTACCAATTGCGATGGTTATAAGGGTCAACACCTCTTTTAAAATTGAAGGGACCTGGTGTCAGATTCAATAATTGTCAAACGAAAATTGTAAATTAGTTAACAATGAATGGCAATATCTTTTGAGGAGTCATGTTGAGGCCGTTCGGCTTCATTCTGTAACGATACCTCGACGGTATTGCTTATGATGGGTTCGAATAACTTCCTTATTCTTGGCAACACATGCCAACTCGGGAAATATCTCAGCACATGAGCAGTGTCCATCGAACCAACAATTATTGTGTGCGTGCTGGTAAGGCCGTGTTGAAAACCATAAACAAATCTTATTCGAAGAAGTTATCTGTAAGAGGCAGTCAATGGTTGAAGTTAGAGGCAGCGAGGACTTTCCCATCCATGAAGCAAGCCATTTTTTGATCGGGCTGGGCTATGGCGCGTAACACTGAAAACCTTGGCAACGTCTTGACCATGCAAAACCGCCACTATCGAGCAAACATCGCAAAACAAATGAGGTGTTGGCTTGCTCTGATGCAGGTATCCGAAGATGGATTACAGAAATTGGATGTTCTCGGATGAGTGTCGTCCCACTCTCGTTAACATTATTAGTAAATAAATATGAAAGCTGATCTTTTCCATAACCAATTGCACAGTAGGAGTGAACATTTCACATACTCAAAGTGAACAAAAGTGGCTTTGCCTGTACAAAAAATCTAAAGTAAAAATTTAATTTCGTCTGGTAAAATATGTGACTATTCATATATGTACAAAAAATCTAAAGTAGAAATTTAATTTCGTCTGGTAAAATATGTGACTATTCATATATCTTGAATAATCCATAAACAAAACCATTAGTCCGAGTATTGTATTGAATAAAATATTAGTACAATAAGTGATTTGCATAATCAAAGCAAACACAATGTAGGAAAAATGGATCTGTGTTTCTTGTTATACATTTTAGTTGATTGACCACTATTGATGAATTGATTCCTTGTCTTATTATCAGTTAAAATCCAATAAATATTCTAAGGGTAATAATTATAACAGGAGTAATGAACCGTGATAAATGCAATACGGCCATTACCTTATTACTGCAAACTCAAAATTCGGCGAACACATTTCATTTAATACATTTTGTTCACTGCAATGAGTGTCTCACCCTGACACCGTATCATGGCCTCTGACGAAATGATCCTCTCACGATTAGCCCCCGCGGCCTGTCAAACACAGTATCACTGAGACTAACGCAGCACTGCCCTGAATATAACATCGGGAGAGGAACTGACGGAGGAGTGGAGCAAACAATAGCAAGACTCAAAGGAGGAAAGGTAGTAAATAGAGAAGCAAGAACAAAAATAAGAGCCAATCGTCGGGAATTTAATCTCATGGACTTCAGGTGTTGAAAGAAGAGGATCTTGTTTAGAAGAGACGGTCGAGCAGAGATCGGGGAACCGTCGCTGGGTATGATCCAAGGCAATATTGTGTAGAGTACATGTCAGTGAGGGCTGAGGCTGGCAGCAATCATGGGTAGGATCAGACGATTAGTCAGGAAAGGATGGCAGAGTATGAATGATTACAAGTGAATTCAACATATTTTGTGATAACGAAGCAATGAATTTTTGAAAGTGTTGTTTACACATCGAATATTGACCACTTCGAGATCAATATTTTCATACATTCCGGTATACCAGTTAGAGCCTTGTGAAATAAAACAAGGGAATGAGTCACAAGAGCCTCCTAAGCACATTCACGTTTCATTAAATACGTTGACTTATTTGTTAACCAACAGTTTTAGCTACAAGTGAAATCTAGATCGCGGGATCAAAAATTTTCTGGATCATATGCGTTGCCCGTTTAGGGTCTGATTTACTGCTAAACTTCAAGAAAAATGGCGGGTTGGGATATTATGTTACTTTATGCAGTTAAAATAAACATATCTAAACCGCTAAATCACCAACAAAATTTTCAAAAAATACCACGATGCGTAATTAAGTAAGCCCGAATCCCAATTATTTGATGCGTAATTCACAATTAATTATATACTGTAATTCTCTTTCCCTGAACGATGCGCATCCCTTACCAAGAGCTGATACAATTATAGGAAAATATTTTTTTTAATACCTCTTTTACATGATGTACACGGTTGGCAATCACGTTCGCAAGACGGTATGATCTCCGTGTCAGGTAAATCTGAGAATTATATGCATCTAGTAACTTTCATAATTGCCCAAATCCAGACCTAAAATTTACTAACATCATATCTTCCGGTCATGAAAATGACTCAATAACAAACAAAAACAGTGCGCTTGCCAGTATTAAGACCTGAGCTCTCTGATGCGCGTGTCAGTATTAAAACCTGAGCTCTCTGATACTCTTGCCAGTATTAATACTTGAGCTCTCTGATACGCTTGCCGGTATTAATACTTGAGCTCTCTGATACGCTTGCCAGTATTAATACTTGAGCTGTCTGATACGCTTGCCAGTATTAATACTTGAGCTCTCTGATACGCTTGCCAGTATTAATACTTGAGCTCTCTGATACGCTTGCCAGTATTTATACTTGAGCTCTCTGATACGCTTGCCAGTATTAATACCTGAGCTCTCTGATACGCTTGCCAGTATTAATACTTGAGCTCTGTGATACGCTTGCCAGTATTAATACTTGAGCTCTCTGATACGCTTGCCAGTATTAATACTTGAGCTATCTGATACGCTTGCCAGTATTAATACTTGAGCTCTCTGATACGCTTGCCAGTATTAATACTTGAGCTCTCTGATACGCTTGCCAGTATTAATACTTGAGCTCTCTAATACGCTTGCCAGTATTTATACTTGAGCTCTCTGATACGATTGCCAGTATTAATACTTTGAGCTCTCTGATACGCGTGCCAGTATTAATACTTGAGCTCTCTGATACGCTTGTCAGTATTAATACTTGAGCTCTCTGATACGCTTGCCAGTATTAATATTTGAGCTCTCTGATACGCTTGCCAGTATTAGTACTTGAGCTCTCTGATTCGCTTGCCAGTATTAATACTTGAGCTCTCTGATACGCTTGCCAGTATTAATACTTGAGCTATCTGATACGCTTGCCAGTATTAATACATGAGCTCTCTGATACGCTTGCCAGTATTAATACATGAGCTCTCTGATACGCTTGCCAGTATTAATACTTGAGCTCTCTGATACCAATGTTGCGGCTCGTCTTTCATCCAAATCTCGAGATGCCGTCCAATAACAGCTCAGCGGGATGACGGGGCCTAAGATAGGCTCTGTAACACGCTTCAGGTCCGGGCTGTGTTAGCTGAAATGACCAATTATAGGGGACATTGTAACGGTAAGAGGTTTTGGCATGATATTGAGGTTGTCAATTACACAACAGCCACAAATGCTCCTGGGACGAAATCTCTTTGGGATATGTTTTACACCAACAGTTTTTTATCTAGATTATTTTTCACTCCACAAGCAGTGGTATATTAATTTTTTTCAATAGATAATGGCACAAAGTATTAAAAGTAATGCGCATTTTACTTGTTACAAACATTTTATTATTAGTTTTGGTTTTCACGATACTCTATTTGCATGTATCGACATCCACACGCTCCTACCAAAACACAAAGGTGGCCTGGTTCGCTGAACATTAAGGTGTGGCACCCAGGTATCTTGTCCAAGCAGAGGATGTGTACCTTCCGAGGCTTGAACTCCCAACATTAATATCGAGAGGTTTGAAAACAATATTCCATTTTTCAATGCACCTCAAGGATGGTCAATCATAGATTAGCATGAAGCAACGAGTAAAATATTTTTATATTCAATGTTCGTGTTGCTGGCTCTTGCTTCAACGACAGTTTGTGAACGTTTGCTTTCCTAATCTTCGAAGCTAATGTTTGTTCGTGTGCGTTGCGTGTACTTCTGCAAGACGAACCCGGCATCGAAACCGTCGCCGCACTCCCCTCCACAGAAAACTTCTCATCACCAGCAATTAACAGTCTCCGCACTCCACTCCACAGAACACTACTTATCAGCAGCAATTAACAGTCTCCGCACTCAACTCCACAGAACACTACTTATCAGCAGCAATTAACAGTCTCCGCACTCCACTCCACAGAACACTTCTCATCACCAGCAATTCAGTTAAATTCGTTTTAAGGCAAGTGAATATGTGTTCTTAACAAATATAATGTGTTCACATCTTATTTGTTAAGTTGCTGTTAACAGTTGCAATGAAAACACAATTGGTTTTCCGGAATTGATCAACATTGATTTTTCAGAGTAAACTCACGAAGCAGTTAATTGAAATCAGAGATATGAACAAAATGCTACATTAAATCAAATGACCTAATAATACGAATAGGTCAAGGTGGAACGATAACCAACCCAGTCGACGATGGCAAAGAGATATAAAATGACGACCTGGAGTCGTTGAGTTCTTAGCTGCAGAGCAGGCCACAGCGTAGCTGCCACCCGACCCACATCAGTATGTGGGCCGGGTGGTAGAGTTGTTCCCACAGTGAGGGAGAGAGTTGTTACGACAGTGAGGGCATTACTGCTTGAGGGCAACTTGACGAGGGCTTACTGCATGAGCTCTACTTGACGAGGGCATTACTGCTTGATCTCTACTCAACGAGGATATTAGTGCTTGAGCTCTACTTGACGAGGAAATTCCTGTTTGAGCACTACTTGACGAGGGTATTACTGCTTGAGCTCTACTGGGCGAGGGTATTACTGCTTGAGCTCTACTTGACGAGGGTATTACTGCTTGAGCTTTACTTGACGAGGGTACTACTGCTAGGGCTCTGCTTGCCGAGTGTATTGCTGCTTGAGCACTACTTGATGAGGTATTACTGCTTGAGCACTACTTGATGAGGTATTACTGCTTGAGCTCTACTTGATGAGGTATTACTGCTTGAGCTCTACTTGATGAGGTATTACTGCTTGAGCTCTACTTGATGAGGTATTACTGCTTGAGCTCTACTTGATGAGGTATTACTGCTTGAGCACTACTTGACGAGGTATTACTGCTTGAGCTATACCTGCTGAGAATATTGCTGCTTGAGCTACTCTTGACGAGGGTATTACTTTAATTCTTGAGCAACACTTGACGTGCTTCTCCAAATGATCATTTCGGGGCAAAATTTGAAAATATTATTTCAATACCGATATGCAGCTGCAATTTTATTTCTCGAAAGTCTTCACAGAGCAATCTAAAGGAAGCCTATGTGTATAAGAGAATATTCTTGCCGTTCAGTGATCGTAATACATTTTTTTTCAGCAAAGCGAAGATCAACATCAGTCAAAACAGGAACTTCTGGCAGTGATTTATCGCAAAGAAAGGCTCATCACTGCGATTATAATATTTACAAACGGAGCCAAGTTACTGCTCTAAATCATCAGGTTGATTTTTTTCAATTGCGTGAGCAGATTGCAGTTAAGAAGAGCTTTCATGTTAGATCAGATCATTGCCATTTTTATTGAATGAAATATCAATGTGACAGAAACAGTCGATCGATCGCTCGATTTCAAATTTTCAATTTCCTAGGAGGGTTCATGAATTCCCAATATATGTGAAAAAATTTCAATAATGTTGTTATTAGTATTTTTATTTTATCCTTTGATTTTTTTTTCAGAAAAAGGGTCCCGAAGGCCCCGGGAAGATGCCTCCACCATTTACTTCCTAAGGCCCCCAAAGAGTAGGGAGACCCCTGGCCCCAACACTCACCAGAAGTTGTGGCATCCAACCATACTACTACTGCCTCCAGCCCTGCTGGAGTAACGGCCCTCTACCTTAACAAAGATCCGATCTTTAACTCCCCGAATTGATAGGCTCACATGCTAATTGTACACTCAGAGCGTTGCCACGTTGCACAGCCAGTCCTAGCCTCTGTTTCAACCAGAACGTTTCGCGAGGGTCCCCACAGGCGGCAGATAACCGTCGGCCGATGTCGCGGATCAGGAGGCTGCTGGTTTTGCCGATAACGCCGGTCGTCTCGATAGCCAAGGGCTCAAAAAGGTAGCGGTCACGAAGAGATTGATCCTTATTCTTTTTTTGTTTTCTGCTGCGTTGGCCGCCCTGCCAGCCTCTAAAGAAGTGCCAGGCAAGTGACTCGTCGCGAAGGTGTCCACGCAGGTGCAATCCCAGCAAGGGTTTTTCCCTCTAAAGAAGGGGAAGACTGTAACGCCGTCATGTCGCTTACCATCACCTCGATCGATGCCTGGCTCGCGGATCGTACCAAGGCCGACCTTGCGTAGCGCTCGTTCAATTATGTCATTTAGAGCCAAATGTCTAGGATGACGACCTCCGCTGTAAAGGCATGAGAGCGCGTGAGTGCCGGACTCATCCATACGCTGACCGCAGCGGCAGAGCTGCGGATAACACACCGGCGCCCCCACTCTGAGCGCAAGAGCAATTCGAAGTGAGTCAGGGTCTAATAAAGTACCCAGAGGGGCAGCAGGAATTACTTCCAGCCAAGAACCGCTATCGGGACAAAAAGCAGCCAGGAGACGAGCCTTAGTTTTGGGATCTGGTGCCTCATGTATCAGACCGTCCAAAGAGACCCTTACTTCTTCCCTGTCCCGTGACTTTTGGATAGTGCAGCAGTCCCCCTCTGGTGCGATCGCTTCATCGCCATGCCCAGCCTTCCATGCCAGCACTGCTTCCGGAAGTTCGTTAGTCTGCGCCAAAACGTTAACGTTTAACAGAAGGGCTTTGACTAAGGAACTGTGTTAATTCATTTTGAAAATGTGTCCCATTAACAAAAGTTGTAGGGAACACTTTTCGATAGATTTTGCTGACCTCTGTTATTCCGTTCACACATAAAAATGAAAAGATTATTGTTATGGATAATGCTGGATGCCGTAGATGACGCGTAATATAAATAATTTTTGCCAAATATGTATTAACAATACATGATGAACTATTTAATGAGCATCGAACGACAATTCCATTATTTGTATAATATTAATCCTTTAGCACTTGTAGTTGCAAAATGTAACTTAGATAGGTAGATTCAATGTTTGGAGTACATTGAACTGCTTCAGACCCAGCTTCTTAAATTACTTTCCTAGTTCACATCAAAATGCTGTTATCAGAATGCTGATCCAAGCACGGGTATCGCTAGGGTTTCACTGGTCAAACCACCCACAACAATCCTCTTTGAGGGCTAAATCGATTGAATATAAAAGTTTTCTTTCGTAATTCGAAAAAGTTCTAAGACGAATTTGAACCCACGGCACTGAAAGTAAATCAATTATTGACAGGTAAACACGAATGTTTGAAATATTTTATTTCAATAAATCCATAAACTACAAAATGAAAGGTGATCAAATTATTCGAAGACTTGTTCAGTTCTCTGGATAACTGAATTATTACCAGAACGTAAGTTGGGCAATATATTAGGTATCACCCAGGACATCGTCCAGTATTAGGTGTCTCTAAATTGGTTTATCAATAATCTAGAGTTGAAATGAGATTCAAAAACATTTTGAAGTTGTAGAAATCATTATCATCTTGTTGATGAACGTCAAGTGATAGAATAATAAAACATGATTCAAAAATTCTTGTTTTATATTCAGTCAGTTCTACTAATAAGTTGATTTTATAATTCCTGTAATTTATTATATCAAAATATTCTAGTTACCGTATGAGTAACTGCTGGACGTGTCTGTAATTGATATTATTGTAATAAAGATATTGTATTCATTCATTCGGGGAAATGACCAGCAAAGTAATGCAGAAAGCGACCAAATTACACAAGATGCTGCTCTAGTTGAAACTCCGGGAAGCGAACAAATGAGAATAGATCCCAACGCAATGCCCAGTCTATCCATACGAAGGCCGGCAAAAGACCACTACTACATGACCTCGATGTCCAGCTCTCCATCTGCTCAGCACGTCCGTCAGGCGAGGGAAATGTTGAATTCTTGATCAACCGCGCGGCCGGTGAACTGCTTTTACAGGAAAATACGAGCCAGTATTATAGTCACTGCAGCAACATGCAGGGAGGGATGGGTAAAATGTGAGGCGAGGATGAAGGTCAGGAGTGCACTGTGAATATACAATTTTTGTATTACTTTTTTATAAACAGCCAGTTGTTGAACATCATTTTCAATTTGTTTGAAAAACGTTGCAGAGCCTAATTATTTTATAGAGTTGGTTTGAGTCGTTTGAATGTTATGACTCATTTGGGATTTTTTTTATGAAGGCGTGTTCACCATCGGACACGTCAACAAGGTGCAGTAGGTCGAAGTTTGTCATGGGGCATAATAGTGGTGACGTCGAATCTGCCCAAGCTCTACGCGATCCCAAGTTCAGTACCTCAAGAGGTTCTAGTGCAAAATCCGTTTGCTCTTTGTTCATGCCAAAATATTTTGTGTTCTGCCTTCAAAATTTTGTCATTTCTAAATAGAAAATAGGTTTAGGATATTCCAGATTGCTCGAATACAACCCCTGTAAATGATATCAAATACATTTTGAGTGAACAAATAATGATTTACTGAATACTTTCCATGTTAGTATCTGTGTTTACATTATATTGTATCGATGTGTGGTTCGAGAGATGAGCTTGGGATTCGTTATCACGGCCCCATTCTGAGGCACGGTCACCGACCTTGATGATCGATACTACAGTCATCTGTTTCCAACATTATGTTCCGCATTGTGGATAGAAACCTTAATGTACAAAATGCCCACTCTTGTGTATTTCTAATGTATATCTTGATAAAGAGTGACCAGCCAAAATCAAAGAAATCTTCCTCAACGCCTACATCGCCCTGTTGAGGTAGAGGCCGGGCCAATTTGTGTCGAGAGATTACTCTCATTACTCAAGGAGGCGGACGTTGAGAGAACAGGCTCAAGCTTCTGGGATTTCTGGAGGAAACGATCGAGCAATAATTCGTGTATTTTGGACGGGAAAAGAGTGTGGGGCTTCTAGAAGAAAGGTTCCATGCTTGACGCTATCATGAACTATTACCTCTGACCATCATATATGCATGGATCACTACACTTCACAAACATAAAGTAGAATTCAATTTGTGAACTCCGGTCTTTAATAAGAAGCTTTTCGGACAATACATTTAACGTTAATTACATAGTTATTAGGCTTTACGCCACTGAGTCAACAGTAAAACTCAAATGAATCTGGTGAATATCATGAAAAAGTTGTCTCGATGGTTAAAAGTTTGATCCGTACACAAACTGGCGGCAAACATAATTAGATCTTTAGATCGTGTTGCAAGATCTGCAGAGAATACTCACAATCCAACATGCTTCAAAATAATTACACAGTTAGGTACAACTTTAGTCAATGTAATCGTTTCACACCTTCCACATTATCTGAGTGACGTCCTTGCTCAAGCTAACATCTTTTTTTGGAAACACCGATTGGTTTCTTCGCTCGTGAAGCATGAGTGGAAGCAGTGCTATTTACTTCTTCATCAAATCGACTTTCACTTCCAGTGTCTCTGATAAAGACTTGTCAAGTCAATTTAAAGCCTCTGCAAAGTTGACCATGGTCCACCGTTACTAT
Source organism: Gammarus roeselii (assembly GCA_016164225.1). Classification (NCBI taxonomy): domain Eukaryota; kingdom Metazoa; phylum Arthropoda; class Malacostraca; order Amphipoda; family Gammaridae; genus Gammarus; species Gammarus roeselii. Next base: position 629 of record SDVV010020695.1, on the reverse strand, counting down.
CACACCCAGTGTAACACCGACGGAGCGAATAAAAGTGATGATTTGCCCGCAACGATCCGTTACCTACCTAGCAAGAGGGCACAGTGGGCCGTTATGGGCTTTGGAATCTTCGACCTGAGTATGATGCTTTATAAAGAAAACTTTGTCGAATTCAGATAACCATTCTAGGTTTCTTGATAATGGAAAATACCGTTTTTTTTAGCACAATGAGAATGAGGATATTCCCGTAGGCGATGGACGACGATTTCAATTTTTGGACGATGACTTGAAGGAGGTAGGTTCCAGCTGAGTGAAAACTGGACACGTGCGAAGCGAATGAAGGACAATGGTTTCGTGTGCTGCACGTACGTGGTAGATGTCTGTTAAACAAACACTTCGCTTTCCGTCTCCAATGGCTTCAAACTTCAACTGAAGCGATGACTGGTTAGCGATGCCCTGCATCTGATGCTATGCCAGCATAATCTTATGCGACGGGCGGCAACTCCACCCGACGAATGAGAACTTGAAGAATGCAGGTTCCAGCGTTGTGAAAACCGGACACGGGCCCAGCGAATAATGGAAACATCGCGGGCTTCACATTGGTTTCTAGTGCTGCACCTACGTGGTAGATGTTCGTAAAACAAACACTA
>SDVV010020694.1:0-13272 GCA_016164225.1 Gammarus roeselii | reverse complement strand
GGATGTTGCTGTAATCACAGTATAGTACACGGCTTATCCGGGTCATGTGTTTCTCGTTGATCTTTAACCAATAGGTTGTCCATCCTTTTAAGCAGTCTTGGTGAAGTGGGTACAGCACCCACTACACCAAGACTAGCTAGCACGTTCAGGGATCTGAATAGGAGCGGAACGGCCCGCGCCGGTTGTGTCCACCTCTAGAGTTCATGTTGGATTGTTAAGCAGCAAGGGTATTGTACCTTGTTCGTTAGTCGCCACGTGTTGCGAAGATCATCGAGTAAAAATAATAGTCACCGATCTTGCACGAAGGTGCGATTTCGCAGAAATTCTCAGATAAAACGTGGTTGGCTCATGCCCCTTGCAGTGATCTTTCATGATGTCATATTACCAAGGAAGTTTTGTAGGCTGCGAGTTCTTTGACCTAGTTCAAATAGACCACGCCATTTGTAAGAGCGCAAAATTGTATATTCAAAATGTAAAAATATAAGGTGAACAAATTAATCATTTGTCTATAACGAGAATTGGCTACCACGGGACAGGGGCGAATCTCGGGATTTGGTTCGAGTATTTTATGGTCGCATGATTCAGAATAGATTGGATGTGAGGAAGCTTTGCCGGACGCGCACGACTTCAATGCAGTGGGTAAACGAAATATCGATAAAGAGGTCGAGTTTGGCATGGTTATTGATGGAGTACATCAGAACTGTTAGGATGTGGTATTCCAAAATCATCAGGTTCACACTAATAGTTCAACAAAAATCGTAAACCTCGATTAGAACTGGTACACAGGAACGAAAAGCAGAGTGTTTCGGTGGCCTGCAACGAAGAATTAGAGACCTTGATGCATCTTGGTGAATTTGTCAAGTCAAAATTGACAGGAAATAATAAAGTGCTTGGGCGAAAGTAAAATTTCAGACCCAAGCACGGATTGGTAGGCAGTCGCATGGCCAGATGCCCCTGAAAAGTGGTGGGAGGGGAGGGGGCGTGAGCAATGGTAAGGCGCACCTCATACCGAGCCTCAGCTCCTCAGGTATAAAACGTCCCAACAGTACTCTGTAACACAACTTCGGGTCAGGACAGCTTTCGCTAGTTTACCCCTACCGCGTCATAATTGCCGGACCCTCCCCGCCCACGTGCCGTTTCTCAGCGCGACGCCATGGGCGGAAAACCCGCCATAACCGCTCATTCTCTTATCATGCCTATGACACGTTTTCTCACCTTTCCACTGATGTCTGTTCTCTTCATAGCCTGCTTCACACCATCTATCCAAACTTCGGTCTATCTCTAGACCTACGTCCATTCACCCCCGGTATCATCACCGTTTCCACCGATCTCCTGTCGTCCATCCATAACATGTGCCCGAACCACCTCAAAATTCGTGCATCAACTCGTTTAACATCTTGAAACTTTCACGAAAATAATTCACGCAAGACATGTTTGTCAAAATCATACGTTTCTTCATCAACTTTTCAATACCGTGAGCTTTTTAAATATTATTTTTGATGAATAATTTAACAAAAATAAAGCCATTTAAAGACGAAAAGTTTACCCTTGCGGTGATGCGATCTATCTCATGGATCCGCGTGTCTTTAATAATTTCCATGCCTAATGCTTTGGGATACTGCAAACAGGTACGCAACACAGCAGGTGAGCACTGTAAATCATACATAACACAGCAGGCAGGTAAGCACTGTAAACCATACACAACACAGCATGTAAGCACTGTAAATCATACACAACACAGCATCCAGGCGCTGAACGGCCTGGCCAGGGCACGTCGGGTTAGGAGCAATATCAGGTTCAGCAGCAGGGCCCAACAGTTTAACTGGCCCTCCCCCACTAACGACCATCCCATTTCTCAACGAGAAACGGGATGGCCGTGGGTGGTGGAGGGCCTCCTCAATACCCGCCTCACCTCTCATGTCATAGGTCACCACCGACCCGGACAGCAAGCACTCTTCATAGGCTCCTCTTTTCTGCACCACCACCATTTCAACTTTGTCGTTCTACCTCTCCCTGCCCCCACACACCTCCGCACACTTTCCTTGCTTTGTCATCAGTACTCAGGCCTTACCTTCTCACACAGTCACCATCATTTCTTAACGACAGCTGGAACTTCGCATATCTGCCACATCAAATTCACTCACCATCACTATCTTTCTTTCGCCTCCTCCTCCCACCCTTTTGGTCCCCTTTCCACCTCTTTCACATTTAATGATAAAATAGACATGAAATTTTGAAATAGATTGGAAAAAAAGGACTCGACTAAGTTTCAATAAATCAAATGACATTCAATTCAAACTTCAAATGAGACGCATTCTTAAGCCCGAAGATCTGAGCCTTTCGGTTGAAGCTTGCAACTACACATAGAACTTTTACCTACCGGTTGAGACTTTGCTTAGTAGTTCCTTCGAACATTCAGTTGTTGACTTGTGTTCGCAGTCAATGGTTCGTAGTCAAGTAAAGAAAAAGCGACAGAAACGGCAACGGAAAAGTTCGGCTTGCAGTTGCAAGCATCAGCCGAAGGGAACAAACCTGCGCCCATAAGTTTGGGTCCCATTTCGAAGCAGCAACATAATTTTTGTTAACTGATGCATTGAAACCTGACTTGGCCAGTCATTTACAATCTATTTCAATAATTAAAAGTTTACACTGTTCTATGATGTTACTAACTTTATAAACTCCCTAATGTGAATCACATGTAAGCGCCTACATAGCCCGCACGGGACCCTTATGCATGGACATCTCACTATATACGAGCGCCACGTGGGACTCAGCATCGTGCCGTAACCCAGACTCTCACTTATTATCTTCCGATGCCGTGTTTCCCTCCCGTAGAAGAGGTAAGAGAGCTGGGGGGCCCGGGGGAGCGCTCTCACTGCCCCCAGCAGTGGTAGTGACACTGGTCCCTGCGGGTTGATTGGGTAAAAAAACGCTGTAGTATGTTGATCCACCTGTACATTACTGATAGACTGAGCTACACTGGTGGAGCGTCGGCTGCCAGCTTGCTCACAACAAACTGACTACAGGCGACTATTGGCTTCTTGCTGACCGCTTCATTGGCTGCAAAACAAGGAGCGCACTCACAGACCTTAAACTATACTGAGTTAATATAAGAAAGTAACACCGAGAGCAATTGAGTCTTGACAAGGCTCATTCCAGAAAATAGTACCAGGCGGCAGTTGAAGTATTCAGTGAATGTATTACAAGGACACGTTATAAGGTACGGTACTCGTGGAGCACTTTTACCTGAGATACAGACCTGCATACCGTGGCGATACGAACCCAAACAGACGCCCTCCCACGATTGCTTACACTAAGTGCCTTACTCTACTCACGATAACATCGTCGGATTTGAAATACACAGCCATCGATCGGGGAGAGCAGATAAAATATAATAAGAAATACACGTATGAAGTGCAACTCACATCTACTATGATAACGAAAGGCAGGTCACTGACCTGCCAAGAGATCACTTCATCAATTTACAGTTGTGAAAGGTTACACCAGTCCGTAATGCACTTGATTGATGTAGTGTTGAACACGATACTGTGCCTAGATACTTTCGCCAATTATTTTACCAAAAATAATATCTTCAACATAGGATTTAGAATCTTCAGACAGTATCGTGTCCAACGTTGGGTAAATACGCCAAGACTTCACCTACCTCGAAACTGTTTTTTTTTGCCAAAGTCCTAAATATTTCAATTGTATCAGGAGATTAATAAGACATATTTGAAGAGTGTTGCCTGGCAAACATACAGCTCGATCTCACAGACCGACTTGCCAAATTGCACTCTATCCTGTAACGTCGTATCTAAATTTAAAACCCGGAAATTTTCGACTTGATACATCTGTATTAGACCAGACTTCTTTTCTTCTATTCTTCTTGCTATCACTTCTATTACTCCATATGGTGTGTGCGCATTGAATTATTTTGTTGTTTCGACACATCACTTCTCAAAATATGCTGGTCCGAACAAGGTTGCCGGCGACTGTAGATAAACCGTCAGCAAAACAATACGCAAAAGTTGAGTTAATTGCATTAAGAAGTTTGGTTGCTTTAAAAACACTAGCAACATAAAATATACTTCAACAATAAATTAATCAAAATTTCAATTACAAAAAATAATAGTTTATATTGGAAACAATTACGCAGTGATCATATCATGAAATGAAATAAAACTCAGTCATGCAACGAAAACCATAGATACATAGCAAGAAAACTAAGACAATAACAATTCTTGACGGTAATATCGCCGACGCTGAGTATTGCCACCTGCATGAGGACTACCTATGCGATTCTCGTAAGAAAATAAGCCATCATCTGCGGTTCATTTCTGGGACAAGATGGCAATTAATGTAAGAGTTACCCATCTAAACTGACACGCTCGTAACTTTTGTTCAGACAACTAGTACCGCCTTGAAGCCAATAGTGTTCGCCAGTCCAGTTTGTAGTGACCACAGCTGTAGTTGCTATGGTCTGCAGAGCACCGCCAGGCCAAGCTCCCATCATTATCACAGATAGTTTGCTGGGGGCAGCACCCCCAGCCTTCACTGCCGGGGACACCTCCCCCAGCCGCCCTAACACTAACGACGGCCACCCCCAACCACTGCCGACGTATCTCACTGCATCAACAGGCTGTTCCTTTGAGAAAGCCCACATCCAGATCAGCCTCTACGTCCCTAGGTTTTAAGGTTGGCTGCTTAAACGAGCAGAAAATATATGTAAGTCCAATCGTTTCTGATCTAGTAGCTCACGTCACTCATGATCGCTAGACGCAATTTGAAGATCAATGTGAGATATGAACACATTTCTCAGTAAACGTTACCCAATCACATGTAAACGCAAAAAATATTCTGGGACGGTTGACCGCAATCATGGAGCAAGGGTGAGGCGCTTTCAAAGATTATCATTTTATTTGGTATTCAATTCATCATTTGGAAAAGCCAAAAATACAGTGCTTGAATAACCGTCCAAGTTGCACCAGAGGGACAATAGCCAGAACCATTATATTATATTTGAGTGACGAGGCTTTCTAGCGCGCTGGAGTCTGCGTCCTTCTGGCGCCGAACGTCAAACCAGTAACTAGTGCTGGATCAACTTGCAGATTTTTTTTATTTGAGTTGGGGTTACTACATCGTAAAGTCAATGTCCTTCACGCAGCGAATGTAAAAAAGGTATGCACGGGTGCCACAGGAGGTACAGGAACTCCTAAGGTGCTGAGCCATATGCACTCTCCAGGTGGCACCAAGAAGGATGAACACTCAACCTACTCTGCTCTCGAGCCCCTAAGTTTCGCAGTCGTCCAAAAGGCGCCGGGAACATGCGCCTTAACACCTGCCGATGGGAAGATAAAGAGACCAGAAAAGGGATCCCATGCAGAGATCGTCACTCAAGGGAATCTAACGCATGAGAACAGTGAGAAAGGAAAGAAGGGGTCGCAGAAGAAAGTTGCATGAAAGTGCGCTATTTGGCTGTTGTTAGCCACCAGATAGGAGCGGTGTGTGTGCGGGTGCGTGCAACAACTATTAACGGAGAATTTGGGAGAAAGTGAGAGAATATGAAGGAAATATAAATGACAAATAAGATTCATGAGAGGTAATTACAAGTTAAGAAAATTCGGGATGGGAGAGGAAGGAGCAAGTGAAGGCTGAAGAAGAAGAGCCAGAAAGGAAATCCGGGTGTACTATATCTCTGTTGTGCCATGCCTCTGTGCAGCCCATGAATCTAACAGATGCCTGAACAAATTCGAGAGAGCATCTGGAGGGATGGAAAAAATATAATATTCTTAGTCTCTCCGTTTAGTTTACAGGGCGTTAATCCAAGGAATGAATTTGTATGAACCATTATCAAGATTATATTGAATTAACGTTTACCTTAACGACCGGCAGTACTCCATAATTACTGAGTCCCATCCACCGGAAGAAACTGTTAAGAATCTCATCATTTGAATAACCTTTATTTGATGATACTACTTGTTTATCAACGAAGTTTCAAAACTGCTTATCATCGAGTTGGAGCACCGGTAAAGCGTGAGACATTTCGGCGCTGGAGGGAGGGCCGCGATGCTTAAAAATAAGACCCACTCCTACAAGTACACCGCACATAGCCTACGCTACCAAACCAAATCACTTAACACTACAGTAATGATGATAGTAGGGAGTAAATAGGAATATTCGCGACGTAGCAAAGTAACTCACAAAAAATGCACATAGATTGTATATTATGAACGGGCGAGGTTTGGGTAGGAAGGTATAAAAGGCCGTGGTTGTACAGGGTCTTCTTATTTTGAAAAATCCTAATTAATGCGAGAAAGCTCTACGACGATCACTCCATCTAGTACAGGAATGAAGCGTAAATGGAAGAAAATTAAGTATATTAGGTTTTCTGAAATAACACTAAAACCGCCAAGGTAGGTTCATGAGAGTCTGTTGTATAATGCGTGTGATTATGACTATGTTTAATAAATTAGGAAGAAATTGTATCAAGATAACAAATTATAAAATTCCTTATCAAGAAATAAAAGTAAACAATACCTTTAGGCACCTAATAGGCTTCGCAAAAGTTAGCAGATGCTGAAAGATTGTTTGTTGCAAGCTCTAACGTGAAGATGTACTACAAATACCCTACTGAAGGAACGACATTGCATTACCAATAGTTTGTTGCAAGCTCTAACGTGAAGATGTACTACAAATACCCTACTGAAGGAACGACATTGCATTACCAATACCCGACTGAATGAACCCAATTCCAATGAACGACAAAGTTTTGTTTGATGAACAGCAAAGAATGAAGACTGGTTACATTTATTCCATAGAAAATGTAACCATTGGAGAGCGTTGCTCGTGTCGCAATGACCATTGATGGGCCATAAGATCAGTTTGATAGAATAAACGGGATTTTCAACGCGATAGTCAATGACGGCACTTCAAGACTACAATCTTGGGCGAGAAGTTCTTGCGTAAAGTGTGATCGACGGTCTCCAAGGATAGGTCATTAACTGTGAAATAAGAGTCACCAGAACGAACTATGCCAATGACGTGCATGTTGTGATACACAGACGATAGGCCAATGATGCTCATGTTGTGATACACGGGCCAATGATGTGCATTCTGCGATGCACGAGAACGAGCTATGCCAGTGATCTGCATGTTGTGATACACAAAAAGACGATAGGCCAATGATGCTCATATTGTGATACACGAGCCAATGATGTGCATCCTGCGATGCACGAGAAGGCACTAGGCCAATGAGGTGTGTCTTGTGACGCAATAGAATGCGCTAGAAAAATGTGTATGGTGTGATGCACGAGAATATGCGCAATTTATGATGCAAGTTGAATGTTGCACGCTTTCTGGTAAATATTTCGGAATCGGTTGAGACGCAAATATCGAGACGTTCAGTCGAAGTGCTATCGGAACCTTAACTGAGAAGAGACAACGAGTCGTCCATGAGCAGAGGTCTACATCAGCTGACAGGAGATACTCGTACATTAGTTTAGTTTAGATACCGTTGGAGCTTCTTAGATGGGCCATCATACTCAGGGTGACAGACCGCGCACGGTCCAAGCGAGTCAGAAGCGATTGTCGAACGTAACAGAATGTTAATCTATTTACATCCTTTCAAATTATAAAATTGATACAGTGGCTATGAAACATTGAAAGCAGTCATTTCAATACACGTTGTGCTGATGAAACACAATTTCTCCGAAAACCAGTCATGCGTTTTCATGTGAAGCCGAGTCTTTGTGAAAATACCTACAATGGAGGAATGATTCCCAGTCGGATAACAAAGGGAACTTTGTTCGAAATTCAAGAAAATGGACGCGATAGAAATCAAACAAGGACACTGAAATACTCCCAAAGCACCACCATTTTTTCAATACCATGTATGGAAGGCAAGCACAGCCCACGGCAGTAAAGGAACAGCAACATCGACTTAAAATGGATTTAAGTGTTGTTTCAGAATCACTACACGAACGTTGTTGCTTCAACACCAATAATTCAATAGAAGTCGCGACAGAGGTCTAATCCCTGGCTTCACTTGTTCATTTGGAAAGTGATCCTTGATGCTGTCAGCGGATTGGTAAAGCACTCGTGGATCAATTGCGATATTGGGTCTCAGAAACCATGGCTTTGAACGACCAAGGACTATAAATTTCAATCCGCACATCTCTGGACGAGAGACAGTAGAGTAAGCCAATGAACTAATGATTGGGTTTTAAACGATTACCACATTGTGTGTACTTAAACAGAGCCAAGCACATGACCAGACAGTCTGGCAGGATACGTTTCTAGTCGTACCCCGAACGTTTCTCGTAAAGCCCGTTGGTTGATGCCCAGCAATGAAACGCGAATGAGGGCGACAAGCTTTCACCCACGAGCATCCTATTGCTCGCACCGTGTAAAGTAGCAAATTGCAATGCTTCGACAATGAGTTGTAAAGGGAGAAGGGAATGCCACAGCCAACATCAAATTCTTAGCAATAGATCACAGCTTACACTGCAATAATCATGGACTACCGTGAAACGAGTTGATGGTGTCCGTGAAAATGCACACAGATTCATTTTGCCACCAATAGTAAATGAGGGGCAGCGATAATATCGTATTATTTTTCGTTCCATCGCATTGACCGGAGCTAGTGACCGCACTGCTGCGGTCCTTGGCAAACGTCGAGCTATTGATTGCTGCCCCGCCTAAGAACTCGGTCAGACAAGACAGTGCTCGAGATTGTTTCAACCATTGTGAAATGCGCATCTTCAATACCAACTGAAGCGATCGACTTGATGTGACCAATATATTTTAGGGGGGAACTGCTTTTAGGGAGGAAATGGTGGATTGGAAATAAGAATAAACCTCGACGAATGCGTCCAAAATCTAACCACACTGGTGTCACTAGGCTTACTCGCTCCTAGCCACGTATTCATCGAAACAAGACCTTCCTCGTTATACCAAACTAAAAAGACAAAGTTCCCTCAATTCTATTCGCAGCCTTACCGATAAAATGTACACTAATCCTAATTATCCTAGATAAAGCTTACTCACCGCTCCGCGGAGGAAGCACTCCATCATAGAAAAAAGAACCTACATTCACTAGCATAGAATAATCACCAACGAGGCACCTCACGCCTCTAAGGAAGAAAAAAATAAGTTCATCTCAATAAGGATGCACCAAACTACGCCTACTTTTTGGTCATTAGGTCTACATCTAGGAAATATGATTGCTGATGTGAGGCTAATTTGCTAAATGACTGCTACCTAGCGGCATCGAGAAACAGTAGCCGGCGGAACAACACTTTGTGGGTAATTGAATCAGTAGCAGGACTTTCAAGTCTCCTCTCGCTGGTTACAAATTTGATTTAAAACCTAAATGCGGTGAAGCAAACAAAAAAGTAATTAAAAAAATATTATTTTACACATTTTCAAACAAAATAAGATATCTCGACCACTGCTACCGACACATTATGAATTCCTATCAACTCCATAGCATGAGATGAACATGACTGAGACGGGTGGGCTAATAAAACAAGAAGATAATAAAAACAAGAATGACTAGACGAACAATACTATGTAATCATAGTAACTGTACGCCGACACGAGCTAAACACAATGCGAGTGAGCACCTAGCAGCAGCGGTCCACTCTGATTATAACAACCCTATTAACCTGTCCACTCATACAAGGGCTACCTAGGCATGTTGGCTAACGCCATGGACGAGAACAGGTAACTATCAATAATATAAACACGGTCTCGCCAGCGCCGGTGGGGACAGTCGGTCGTTCAGATTGCTTGCCTGCTCAAGGTCTGTAGCTCGTGACGCTCACGATTAAAACTGGGCAATAAAGTATTCGCTGAAGAATAAAAGTCCTGAAGGCGAGAAGTTGGAGGACAGTGAGCAGACAGAAGCGACAAGCGTACCTCAGCCGGCTGGAAACTCGCCGAGCCGACCGCGTTAATAATTGATGTTGGAGCTGCAGAAGTACTCAAAGCTGTCAACGTGCAGCGGATTTCCGTTAGGTAGAAATGTGTTCCAGACGTGATTAGGTGGAGAGGTGTGATCAACGTTGTATCCCCCATCCAAACGACTTTTCCCGGGAACAAATTCAAACACAGCGCTTATACCCTTTCACGACATTTAGCTTCACACATCACCATCATCGAACCCACCCTACGGTTCCTGATAGGGATGGTTCATCAGCTAGAAATAGGTTCACGAACACGTTAAGGCGTCTCGAAGATACCGCCAGCTAACACCTGTTGGACCAGAATATCAGACCATCGAGTGCGGTGGCACTAAACTTGCAGTCCTGTGGAGGTTTAAAAGACTGCATTAAACTGACGGCAATATCGTCATCGGGAGATCTTGGGTAGCCGCACTTTTGCATGACCCCATCACGAGTTGGATAATGTGTAACCGTCACAAACAACACAGCATCAAACCTTGGCTCAGCTCGTTGTATGATTGCATTATTACTTTTTGATTACGGGTCCGTTCTTTCAAATATTCTTCTTATATGCCAAGCAGGATCAAATCTCAAAGGGCGACCTCTCCACGAGAGGGTTTCGACGACGTTGGTGTATGGGTTAGATCAAGTGAGTTTTGATGACGATGGTCTTGAGATGACGTCAGCAAGCTGGTTCATGTAAACTTGAGCGAATTAGATCAAGTTCTCGAGCGTATTCAGCTGGTATCTATACGAGCAGCAGGACAGGCAGGAGTGGCCGTGGATTGTTGTAGCATCCGCCAGACCAGGGCGGCTGCTGCTAGGACCACCGAAGGTCAGCTTCATTCGTACTCCAGGATTTGTTTGTGGTAAAACAACAAGTACCTGCAAGGATAACGATAATAATCAATACATACAAAATAAATAAACATCGATCTCAACAATGTCGTAGGGTGCACTGATAAGCAGCAGCTAAGAGCACGACTGAAACAACGCCGGCAGCCAGTAATCAAGAGGCTATTCATGGGCTGTAGACTTACAATGACACCGTTACTGATCAAACTGAATGCATGGTATCTGCGGCTATCGTACACTGTTAGGTAGACACGTTGGCTTCTGCGGCCATCGTACACTGATAGGCAGACTCGTTGGTTTCTACCGCCATCGTACACGGTTAGATAGACTCGTTGGTTTCTGCGTCCATTGAACACTGTTAGGTTGGTTTCAACCGCCATCGTATTTCTGCGTCAACCTTCGTAGCGAACGCATGTGCGCAGCTCCTCGTACCAGGACGGTAAACTCTCTACGGCTAGGCTTAGGTGGGCCGTTGCATGCCCCTCGTAGGGTCACCAGATTCCTCAACGCTAGGCTATAACATCTAAGTCTTCCCTATCCTCCCTATAATTTCGACCTTAGGTGCTGATAGAGCGACGGTGGGTGGGGTGTGAATCCCGAGCCCATTAGCTTGAGGAAGGCGGTATAGACTGCCGCACCCACGGAGCTCTTTTCAGTCGATCAAGTAAACCCATTTTTAATCAGCAGGCGGGAGCTGCTATGATTGATTTGCTTTGCATTGCATTCATCGCAATCCCGCGTAGGAAGTAACTTTGCGTCGCTACCGCGCAACCGACTCGCATTCGAATTAGATTCGTTTAGAACCGTTCATGTCAGTCTCCTTAAATTTCGAATTAGATCCGTTTAGAAACGTCGATACAGTCCCCGTAAATTTATATGTATAAATAATGCGTTTGGGATAACTACGCCATCACTTGCTTGATATCGCGAATTTCTCATTTGAATTCGTACCCGTATATGCATCACCGTTTTATGCACATGCTACCTACTTATTACCCCATTCAAACTGTTTACTGTTTGAATTCGAGATTGAAAAAAATATACATCGCAAACAGTCTAGCCTCTCCGGAAAACAAGCTAGAAGTGGTGCAGCTAAGTGTCGTCGGGGGCTCCCCTACCCTCATCGCAAACTGCGTTCCTCTCCCGCCTCAGCGGGAGGTCTACCCTTCACCGCAGGCGCCCTGTACAAGGACCAGCCTGTTACCTATCTAAACATTCGTGCAGCACCCCAACTCAATTTCAACTGTGCATATTTCGTGTAAGTTACTTTTCAGTGTAAATACTAATACAACCTTATCAATATAACAAAAAAATTATACATATTTTAAATCCAGAAGTTTTGCACAAGTTGCATAAAAAAGAACATAAATAATGAACAAAAAGGAATGCAATTGGCGTCTGACGTCTGTGTATGTAAAGTAACTGTAAAATAATACTGTAAAGTAAACGTAAAACAATACCAGCATCACATAAATAAATCATACATTTTCATTATCCCATGTAAACAGCATGATAATTGTTTATACAGATACAGTCACCTGGTTGCATCCCCCAGAAAGGGGGTGGCCGACGGCAAGGCGCACCTCACACCTTCATGCACTCACACTCACACAACTTAGCCCTATTGTGCAAAAGGGTCCGGCCGGTACCCCCTCAACATACACTCCAGGTCACGAGTTCAAACCGAGGATCCGTCGTCAGCAGCAGGGCTCCGACAGTTTTCACTGGTTTACCCCCGCCGCGTCATAATAGCCGCTACCCCCCTTCACCCACCACCATTCCGACAGCGGGATGCCAAGGGCGGCAAAGCACATCAAAGCAGCGTCAAAATCAACCATTCTCCACTCACGTCTGTTCATTGCACGCTCTCTCGCCACCTCCACATTCATGTCTCTCCTTCCCAACGCCTGCTTCAGACCATACATCCACCCAAACTTCGGTATACCTTTAGGCCTGCGACCACTCGCATCCGCGTTCATCACCCTTTTCACCGATCTCCCTTCATCCATCCTCTCCATGTGTCCGAACCATCTCAGCACACGCGAATCCACTGTCCACCAACTTCTTCACCATCCCTGTTCTGATTCGAACCACGTCGTTGGTGATCCGGTCTTTCAGCGTTACTCCAGCCATGCTCCTCAAACATTTCTTCTCGAAAACTTCCAACCTTCTTCTCTCCTCTGCTCTCACCCCCCAAGCCTCAGCTCCGTAGAGTACAGTTGGGACAACAACACCCTCATACAGCCCTCTCTTTGCTTCCATACCCAACGTCCTTCAGCTCATTACACTCTTCCGTGCACCCAACACTTTACATCCCTCCTTCACTCGCGCCTTCACTTCAGTTTCCACTAGTTCAGTTTTCTCCACATGGGAGGCCAGATACTTAAAACACTGAACTTCTTCCAAGAGCTCTCCATTTAGGGTGACACTAATTTTGCTCGCATCGACAGTCCTCGAGCATCTCATTACTTTA
>SDVV010020693.1:0-13272 GCA_016164225.1 Gammarus roeselii | reverse complement strand
TTCAGGCGCCGCCTCTTGAGTCCTTCATTCAGGCGCCGCCTCTTGAGTACTGCATTCAGTTGCCGCTTCTCGAGTCCTGCATTCAGGCGCCGCCTCTTAAGTCCTTCATTCAGGCGCCGCCTCTTGAGTACTGCATTCAGTTGCCGCTTCTCGAGTCCTGCATTCAGGCGCCGCCTCTTGAGTCCTTCATTCAGGCGCCGCCTCTTGAGTACTGCATTCAGTTGCCGCTTCTCGAGTCCTGCATTCAGGCGCCGCCTCTTGAGTCCTTCATTCAGGCGCCGCCTCTTGAGTACTGCATTCAGTTGCCGCTTCTCGAGTCCTGCATTCAGGCGCCGCCTCTTAAGTCCTTCATTCAGGCGCCGCCTCTTGAGTCCTTCATTCAGGCGCCGCCTCTTGAGTACTGCATTTCATCTGTTCAAAATGGTTTAATTTTCTGCTTAATCGTGGTACGATGAAAGCTTGTTCATCTTTAAATCAGGCACGATCAATATGGATGAATGTCTACGTAAAGAAATTATAAATGAAAGAGACAATAATAAATAGAGGAAGAGATAGGGAAGTGACTCTGAGTTGTATACATGCATGGATAAATATTACTCCGCTTTCTTTCCCGGCTATCTGGCGGGAGGATCAAGGCTACCATAGAGAAGCAGTATAGAATAGCCTTGCGAGGGTAAGGAGGGTGAACATGCAAAGGCACAGTCGGAGGAGTTTATGCAGTATTGTCCACTTTGTATAGGGAGGTTGAATGACTGGACTAATAACGCAAGAGTTCGATAAGGTTAAGTTTACTAATTGTATGTAAGCATTCGTTTCAACAGCTAGTACAACACAGGTGTAGCGACGGCTGCTTTTACCGCATCGTTTGATTATATACGTCAGAGCTGCACCCCTCCCTACCTGACGACACCACACAGTTCCGCGTCGGATCAAAAACTTGCGGGTTAAAACGTTAAAACACTAAACTAGAAAATCCGCAGGATGGGAATTAGTAAGCGGGCATGCGATTAGTGCGAGACACGTTAATTGGCATGAATTGGGTGATATTCCTTATTGCATTGCCCTGCTGTTCACGCCGTACAGCTTCGTCCTTTTGTAAGGAGAACAACCCCTGACTCAGTACTACTGTCGAAGATAGCTTGCTAGTGTTTATATTTCGTTTATCGAGATCAGTATTTCATTGCATGTTAAAGCAATTACGATTGTTTGGTAAACTCTTGCAACCTAGTGTTAGGTCGCAATCTAGACATACCTCCCCCCTTCCGGCTGTCATATCTTTGACAGATGATTTTAATTCCGTCCAGTTGATTTGGCGGCACCCCGGGCCTGTTTTGATGGAAACGATTGCCCAGTTTAGATTGGGTAGGGATTCCTTAACAAATATGGCAGCATATCATCTTATGTCCATATTCATAATTAAATGTCACCTCTTCTCTTGAAACGACAGATGAAGAGCCCTGATGCATACCTGAATTGATGTAGTTAATGTTTCTTATGATGTGATGTCCTGTGCGTTGGCTGTCTTTTTTTCTAACTGTCCGTTTTACTGAATTGGTCCTACCACATTTGACATCTCACTTCACTCTTTTCTGAAGCCTTCTCGCCTCCACGATTCCCCACACTTAGTTCCGGAGCCCGTTAGTAACCCATGAGCTGCTCCAGTTTTTGTCTCACTGATTTTGCCTAATGTGTATCTCTACCTCAGACACGTCCCTTTAAGAGCACAGATTCAGCCTATCTGATCGCCATTGTGGTTGTTATCCTGGCTTGTTCCCAAGTGCCTCAAAATCTCCGCCAATAAGATCGATTCCCAGTATCGTGGCGGATAAGCTCCGCCCCCAATCTTTCCCTCGAGATTTGTGATGAGCTCTTGTTGTTCTAAATTGCGGATGAATGTGTTGCTCTAATAACATTAATTTATGACGCAGTAGTATGTAGTATGACCGACTATCCCCGAAATGCAATTATACCGCACAATGAATATAAAAACACAAGTAAGTTTCGGAACCGTTGCAATTATTCGGCAATGAAAATATTCAAGTATCGGCAATAAAAATGTAGTTCTATTACATCCAGTTTTCTATGCTATTGTCAACAAATGAGAGGAATTGCTCCCATGTTGATTGATGAGCTCTCCGTAAAGAACACACGAATGATCGCTTAAACCACTCGAGTTGTATGGTCACTAATTGGCTACTTGCTGAAGAGGAATCAAAATCAAGCGAAAAGAAAGGGGTTTTATTCCATGAGGGATTGTGTCATCGTTTAAATCATGCATTACGCCTTACTTTGGAGACCAGTGGATCATTATTTGCAGGCTTAGCTATGACAATGTATCATGAATAAAGATTGTCAGGGCAACTCTCGTTGTTAGTCACGAGAACGCGTGTTACCATCACGTCTGAAACTCTGTAATCAACAACCGACTCACTTACCACCTTACGTCATCCCTCGCCAATTCGTGATGCTTTCACCATCTGGACACTCTGAACAGCTTGATTTAACGCAGCTGGTGACTTATAGGGTCAGCTATTTATCAGCTAGCTATACTTAGATATTATTCTCTTACCAGTTTGGGCCTTGTAGTTCCATGCACCATCAACATGTCGTATCCTATACGAGGACTCCCGTACGAATTTGTGACTTGTTGTTCCATGCACCACTAACACTCTCGTAACCCACACGAGGACTCTTATACCAATTTGTAACTTGAAGTTCCATGCACCTCCAACACTCTCGGTGCTCGTACGAGGACACCCTTACCAATTGGTGACTTGTAATTCCATGCACCCGCAACACTCGTAGCCCATACGAGGACACCCTTACCAATTTGTGACTTGTAGTTCCATGCATCACCAACACTTTCGTAGCTCACACGCGGACTCCCTTACCAATTTGTGACTTGTAGTTCCATGCACCACCAACACTCTCGTAGCCCACACGAGGACTCCCTTACCAATTTGTGACTTGTAGTTCCATGCACCACCAACACTCTCGTAGCCCACATGAGGACTCCCTTACCAATTTGTGACTTGTAGTTCCATGCACCACCAACACTCTCGTAGCCCACACGAGGACTCCCTTACCAATTTGTGACTTGTAGTTCCATGCACCACCAACACTCTCGTAGCCCACATGAGGACTCCCTTACCAATTTGTGACTTGTAGTTCCATGCACCACCAACACTCTTGTAGCCCACACGAGGACTCCCTTACCAATTTGTGACTTGTAGTTCCATGCACCACCAACACTCTCACAACTCACACGAGGACCAGTCGGATCCATTTCCGTTCTTCATTGAAAAGAACCACCATCATCTCGTATTATATTTGGGAAGTGTATTTTTACTGCCAAGCTTCAAAACCGAATCGAGGTTCCTCACGTTAGTGTTTGTGCCGAATGGAAGGATTATGGCAATAAACATTTGAAGTGATTTAAACTGATTCGGAGAGTCCTCTTGAACGGGGCACCTGCCCTTGAGCTCAGCTGTGGATTTAATGATAAGATAAGAGTGGTGCTTTAGTGAAGCAGTGTCTGGGCGGCAACTCTGTGAGCGTGTTACTCTGTCGATCGCCAAACAAAGCGGACTGTTAGGGCGGCAACTCTGTGAGCGAGTTGCTCTGTCGATCACTGCACAAGGCGGACTGTTAGGGCGGCAACTCTGTAAGCGTGTTACTCTGTTGATTGCCGCACAAGGCGGACTGTTAGGGCGGCCACTCAGTGAGCGTGTTGCTCTGTCGATGACTGCACAAGGCGGACTGTTAGGACAACCACTGTGTGGGCGTGTTGCTCTGTCGATCACCGCACAAGGCGGACTGTTAGGGCGGGCACTCAGTGATTGCCTTGCTCTGTCGATCACCGCACAATACTTTCACATGACCGTGACTTGCAGAATCGGTGATTTTTGTGCCGATCAACATGGACTCGCACATGTTAAAAGGACAAAGCTACTAAATTCTTTCATTCATCATGTTTGAGTGTTTTCCATTAAGCTTATGTTATGAATTGATGGGAAATACTTGATTGGATTTATTTTGGTTGTAATGTAATACTTAGTTATGGAACTACAAGTGACAAAATGGTTAGGGTGTCCTGGTATGGGTTACGAGAGAGTAATACTTAGTTATGTAATGCGCTGCTTAGTTTTGAATATATTACGGAAATATGATTGAAGCGTCCAAAATTTTGTTCTCCAAACTTTAGCCCTGTAAAGTTCGTCATTATTCTAGAGCATTCGTTACCCTATTCAATAGATGTTAACGTGCAATGTTCTGCAAACGGTCGACGAACTTTTCTGATAACACTGAAACATGTGATCATTTTATTCATAGCCAAACGCAGCTTCACTTTGCACAAGTCTGGGAAATGAAGTAAATATGTTTCGACATGATATTAATATATCAGAATTCGCTGATGAAACGATTAAATGCATTATCATTTTGAATTATTAGTGACCTAATGTAGGAGACGTGGCTTTAACAGTACCAGAATCCCATTGACCCAACCTCATTGGCGCAGAATGATGTTGCTATCATGATCACGTCATTCTGCTCACTAGCGATCCGGTCTACTCTCTCCAATCTGCTCCAGGGATTATATGTACCACACGCAGTTGAATGAAATTTTACAGTTCATTTTGGAATGACCACTGTAGCATTATTCGTTCTGCCGTGACGCTTGCGGTGGTCGCTGACTTCACGGGATTCTTTCATCAAAATTCAACTTCGACTTCAGTGGCCTCTTATCTGGTTATCTTTATCTCTTGTCTGTTCGTGTGACAGCCTATCATGCTACGGCATTTTTTCCGTCTCTTGGCTGTTCTTTTTCATATCTCAAGAGTACAGTAGGTGTAATATCATAGTGATTCGGGCCTTCTTGCTCCATCTTTTCCTTGCCTTGTAGTCTGCCAACCTGACCACCTACAACAATGACTCTACTGACTCTCATGCAGGGAGTATACCTGCATACGAGCTCCCAACCTCTCCCCCCTTAAGTCGTTTTACCTCCGTCGCTACCTTTCAATTGGGTAAACTTTGTAAGTCTAGAGTAGAAAAGTTGTTCGGCCTCTGCTCTTTCCTGCCAATTCACCCGATGCAACAATCGGATTCCGTGCCGGTCATGCTAGGTTGGCTCATCCTTGATGGATGGCGACAAGGGCCCTAGCGCTCTCCCCCTGCCCCTCTAACTCGGTGGTGTGTTGCCATGACACGTTCTAACACAATGCAGCACCAAAACTGCATTTTCACGGAGTTGTGTTCCTCTGCGCTTGCTTGTAATGGACCCTTCCGTGAGACGGATTGTTTTTACTATTCACTGTCGCATGTGCAAAGCTATTCAGAATAATTTTTCTCTGTTTAGCTAAATTTTTGTCGGTAGTGCTGGAACAGTCGCAACCAATTTACTTCTGTGCAAATCCACAGAAGTACGCGACCCGAAGTTCTGGAACAGTCGCAACCAATTTACCCGCGTCATAAGTTGCTATCTTAGTTTGCATCTGAACTCGGCAACGGACACTTAATGTCCTTCATAGAACTTTTTGCATTGAAAAAATATGCTTTCTTGTCTGAACTGAAGTAGTTATAACGGTTAATTCATATACTTTTATTTCTTCAGACGTACTATGGGTGTTCGGGTGCTGCGGAGTTACCCTGTATACAAGAATTTTATGAAGAAATGCATCGCGTTGACGGTTACAGCATCACCAACGTATATAAAGATACGCCTGGACTAATTACATTCTGTTAAAAGGCTTCTGAAACGTACTGCCTCTTTAAGGGTTTACTTAATTCTCGCGCAATGAGATTTCCTCTTCAATGCAATAAAATGACACGTCGCTCAACTCTCAATCCTGGGAAAGTGCTACAAATATCTTCCCAAAAAGTTAGCGTCAGGTAACGAACCGACCAACATGATTAAACTTTTAATAAAAAGCTGTTCTTTTATATTCTTGATCTGCAAGCAGTTACCCACATTTCTTCATTCACATCGGCAGATGTTCTATCAAAATTTACGGTAGCTGTAAAACAAATGAAGTGGATGGATGCTCGCCAGCTAGTGCATACCTTTGAACTTCAATAGAGTTCGAAATGCCACTGATTGTTTCTCGTGGTTTCTCCGCCAAGAGACATCACTAGTATATATGAAATAAACCCCGCGAAATTTTCGGTTGCTCCCTGTATATCCCTTCAGCTACACCGTGTTGACCATTATCTTTACTTGGACATTCTTTTGTTTATTTGATTTGTCTCTAAAGCATATCTTCATTATCATATGTTGACTATTTTACGATTTCCCCTTTGAGAACGCTCTTTGTATACAGTAAAGGAATTATTATGCTTCGTCGGTCATAATTCTGAATTAGTTAGTATGCCTCTCAATAAGGCCTACTCTCTTCATTAAATTTTTTACAAGAACTACAATCCCGATTTTGTCCTAAAGACCTCTTCCCTCCCCAGGCCAGCGGGACGTGGCTGCAAGACTTCCTTGCTCTGGATGGCCTGGGTCTGTTGTTCGAGGCACTCAGCCGCAGCAGCGAGCGCAGTCTATCCCTTAGTACGGCCACGCTGCAACTGGAGGTAGTGGGCTGCCTCAGAGCAGTCATCAACTCCAGGGAGGGGCTCGACCACGTCATAGACAGTCACAGCTACACTAGACAGCTGGCCTCAGGTACAGTAATCGGTAGGGGCTCGAGCACGTCATAGACAGTTACAGCTACACCAGACAGCTGGCCTCAGGTGCAGTACTCGCAAGGGCCCGACCACGTCATAGACAGTCACAGCCACACCTGACAGCTGACCTCAGATGTATTAATCTCTTGACACTTGTTTAGGTGTGACAATGACGGCTACTCCTGGCAACTGGCCGCATATATTTGTTTGACAGCATAAAGGGTCGCCGTGGCCGAGTGGTTAACTTATCTGACTGCAGTGCCAGCCTCTGGTGCTGTACGTCGCGAGTTCGAGCCTCGGCAAAAACACGGAGGTCTTGTGACGGGGAGATTGGGCGCCTCTCCCCACTGTGTCCGCCTAACTTAGCCACCCTCCTAATAAGGGAGAAACGGCTGTGTGTCTGTACAGACATACATTGACAGCAAAAGCTACACCAGATAACTCACCCTAGGTACAGTACTCCATCGGAACTTGCGTCGGTTTTGGTTACCGCTACGCCAAGCAACGAGCCTCAGGTACTATGTGATAGTCGGGACGCAACTAAATTGTTACGCCATTTCGGCCTGGCAGTTGACATCTGCCATCATGAGGCATCAGGATAAAAATTGACATCACAATCGTCAAAAATACGTGAACGTTGCAAATTTTGTATCGAGTTGATCTGTTACTATCCAGTTTCCTGGTTGTGAATCGCCCTTCGCTCAGTAGGGGGCGGGAGATAGCACGGGACATATGACGATAGCTCATCTCTCGGACAGCGTATTGTCTTAGTGCATGCATCTTGACAACACATGGCGGGAACAATTCCCGTGGAAGATATCTTTGGGTACATAAACAGTAGCGAAAGAAAGTTCGTGTACGGCTTATGATTAACTAGAATTTTTATTGTTTATTTGTGCTGTGTATCTAAAC
The DNA here is from genome assembly GCA_016164225.1 of Gammarus roeselii. Taxonomy (NCBI): domain Eukaryota; kingdom Metazoa; phylum Arthropoda; class Malacostraca; order Amphipoda; family Gammaridae; genus Gammarus; species Gammarus roeselii. The sequence continues at coordinate 5,691 of SDVV010020693.1, read as the reverse complement.
TCGGCCGAAGATTGATTCATAAATTTTAATTCGATGTTTTGTATATAATGCGTAACGAATTCCATATTAAATTTAATTCCAATTGGGAGAACTTTTTTTTCATCCGTTATAGAATAACCATTAACAATTTTTCTTTTCCTATAGCACCCTAAAGATTCGCCCTTGGTCCACCAGTACCTATATGTCACAGACTGACTCGAACAGTTCTGCGCTGTCATTGCCCCTCGCTACTGTAACCAAAAGAATGATACCTGGTGAAGTGCCTGACTTGTCAGAGACTGACTCAAACAGTTCTGCGCTGTCATTGCTCCCCGCTACTGTAACCTAAAGGTTCAGACCTGGTGCAGTGCCTGACTTGTCAGAGACTGACTCAAACAGTTCTGCGCTGTCATTGCTCTTCGCTACTGTAACCTAAAGGTTCAGACCTGGTGGAGTGCCTGACTTTTCAGAGACTGACTCAAACAGTTCTGCGCTGTCATTGCTCTTCGCTTGTAACCTAAAGGTTCAGCTCTGGTGCGATTTCTATTTATCACAGACTGACTCAAACAGTTCTGCGCTGTCATTGCCCCTCGCTACTGTAACCAAAAGGTTGAGACCTGGTGAAGTGCCTGACTTGTCAGAGACTGACTCAAACAGTTCTGCGCTGTCATTGCTCTTCGCTACTGTAACCTAAAGGTTCAGCTCTGGTGCAATTTCTATTTATCACAGACTGACTCAAACAGTTCTGCGCTGTCATTGCCCCTCGCTACTGTAACCAAAAGGTTCAGACCTGGTGGAGTGCCTGACTTGTCAGAGACTGACTCAAACAGTTCTGCGCTGTCATTGCTCTTCGCTTGTAACCTAAAGGTTCAGCTCTGGTGCAATTTCTATTTATCACAGACTGACTCAAACAGTTCTGCGCTGTCATTGCCCCTCGCTACTGTAACCAAAAGGTTGAGACCTGGTGAAGTGCCTGACTTGTCACAGACTGACTCACAGTTCTGCGCTGTCATTGCTCCCCGCTACTGTAACCTAAAGGTTCAGACCTGGTGCAGTGCCTGACTTGTCACATGTGACCTCTGACAGTTCTGCCAGCGTTTCTCCTTGGCGACGCCGCGAAAATCGCTATTGAGTCATTCGGGAAACGGGAAACCTGTCTTAGTGAATTTGCTTGCTACGACCGGCCCTTGCTTTATACCTCCGACTAACGCTCTCACGGCAACAGTTCGTGTTATATCGAGAAAGGAAGGGCTCTGAGGAGCCGCACGTCCTTCCGGTGCAAAAAAATTATCGTGTTTGTTCAGCACTCCTGAAAGCTTTGGCCCACTAAGCTAATCTTCCCAAGCAGACCACGTTAAGTGTACTTCTCTTTTTAGGTCACTCGATATGCGCACAGCAGCATAGTTTTGTATGTGACACTTCACGTCCATCACATCACACTAATGTGTGTGCAATTGTTTAGGTCCCGACATGAGTATCACATAATTGCTCAAAACATGTGTAGACGCACCATAGTCCATATAACGCCTTTTCATATATTCAAAAGTATGATCTTGATAACAAATCCATGTAGTACATACACTCCCCCTCACGACCAGAATGTTGCGCGCGCACATAACAAGTCATGAATGCTGCCACCGAAGACCTCATTCGCATGCGGATGCAGTAATCATCATTCACATCCCAGCCCTTGCGTTGTGTCCACAAACATTGTGCACCTCCCAGCTCTTGCGTTGTGTCCACAAACATCGTGCACCTCTCAGTCCTTGCGTTGTGTCCACAAATACCGTGCACCTCTCAGTCCTTGCGTTGTGTCTACAAACATCGTACACCTCCCAGCCCATGCGTTGTGTCCACAAACATCGTGCACCTCTCAGTCCTTGCGTTGTGCCCACAAACATCGTGCACCTCCCAGCCCATGCGTTGTGTCCACAAACATCGTGCACCTCTCAGTCCTTGCGTTGTGTCCACAAACATTCTACACCTCCTAATCCTTGCGATGTGTCCGCAAACATATATATCATGCACCTGCCAGCCCTTGCGATGTTTCCACAAACATCGTGCACCTCCTAGCCCTTGCGATGTGTCCACAAACATACACATCGTGCACCTGTCAACCCTTGCGTTGTGTCCACAAACATTGTGTACCTCCCAGCCCTTGCGTTGTGTCCACAAACATTCTGCACCTCCTAATCCTTCCGATGTGTCCGCAAACATATATATCATGCACCTGTCAACCCTTGCGATGTGTCCACAAACATCTTGCACTTGCCAACCCTTGCGATGTGTCCACAAACATCGTGCACCTGGCAACTCTTGTGATGTGTCCACAAACATCGTGCACCTCCCAGTCCTTGCGATGTGTCCACAAACATCGTGCACCTGCCAGCCTTTGAACTGGCAGTTGTGGTGTTTGTGGGCACAGAAAATGGGTCGGGGAATTATACAAGCAATTGAAGCATGAACATACAATCATCTCCGGGCTAACCTATAACCTGGCAATGGTCAATGACGGCAAAGTCACATTCTTGAATTGTCTCTCAGCTGTTTGGGTTTTAGATTTATGTGATACACACTAAGACGGACGGTATGTATAGATAACGACAGGTGCTCGATAACACTTCCCCGCACAAAAGATGTCACGACCGTTGTTTTCCAGCCTTAAGCAAGAACGGATGCCGATTTGTTATTAAAATTAACGAGCATAATGTCTCCCAGCTCAAGCCAAGAGACATATTGTTTAAATCAGTGCCGTTTTTTTATAAACAAAATGATGTCATTTACCGCTTCAATGGGGTTTCGACACCGATACCAAGTAAGTTTGTCTGCTTGTCCGTCCGTCCGTCAGTCTCTCAGACTTTCTGTTGCGATTACTCATTCCATTGAGACTTATTCTTGATATGCAATCAATTATTTGAAAATTCTTGGAGAGTACTGCAATATTATGAGGAGTGTTGCTCGAAATTCAAATTATGAAAAAACGTTGGATATTTTTTCATACTTTTTTTACTTGGGTCTCTCTTCTCAGTTTTAAAACTATCATCTCATAAAATGCAGTTCGGGAAAAGTATTGTAGAGAAGTAGAACTATGTGGATAACATTTTTTAAATTCTGATATTGAAAGTTGGGAAACATGTTTTCTGACATCCAAAAATGGTAAAATAAAACTTCCTGCAATTATAAAGTTTTTATGACGTACATCACAGCTGGCAGCTTTCAAGAATTATTGCACTATTTTCGAATAGTTTTTCGAATTTAATTTAATTTTAATTATTTATTGATATGTGTTGAATTGGAAATTTAAATAAAAATTCGAAAAATTAAAATTCGTGTTAGCCTAGAAAATCCTAGAGTTATAAAATGCAAAAAATTTCATAATACTGATAGTTCCTCTTCTATAGGTTTGAAGTAATCTTGCCATAATAATATAACCAGGTTATAAATAATAATCAAAAAATAAAAACTTTATTGCAATTATTATTTTTATTCTTTATCCGAATATTTAGATCTTTGAGAAATGATATTACAATTAAACACTTTTTTTATACGTATGTCATGAATCGTTGAAGAAATCATTATGTTCACCTTTGGAAAGGTTTTGCGATAACATTTCTGTAGCTCAAACTTTTCGTCGCCGCGATAGGTGTGAACAATCTGATGCTTAGCTGAATAATTGTTCCAAACTTCTGTATTCCTTATACCATAATTAAATGGTGTCAATACAACGTGTTCATTTTAACGAGCAACAGGCGATGCTAAGAGGCACATTATCAGTCCGCTTTGGCGGACGCCTTCTTCTTTATATTTCCGTGCACTGGATGTTAGTGGTTTCTATGATATAAACCATCAACATAAATTGGTGTTTGTATCTGGTAGCTAAGGGGTATTATCATAGACAATGCTATTTGGTCTATGATAATACCCCTTAGCTACCAGATACAAATACCAATTGGTCTATGATAATACTCCTTAGCTACCAGATACAAACACCAATTGGTCTAGGATAATACCCCTTAGCTACCAGAAACAAACACCAATTGGTCTAGGATGATACCCCTTAGCTACCAGATACAAACACCAATTGATCTAGGATAATACCCATTAGCTAGCAGATACGAACATCAATTGGTCTATGATAATACCCATTAGCTACCAGATACAAACACCAATTGGTCTAGGATAATACCCCTTAGCTACCAGATACAAACACCAATTGGTCTAGGATAATACCCCTTAGCTACCAGGTACAAACACCAATTGGTCTAGGTTAATACCCATTAGCTACCAGATACAAACACCAATTGGTCTAGGATAATACCCATTAGCTAGCAGATACGAACATCAATTGGTCTATGATAATACCCATGAGCTACCAGATACAAACACCAATTGGTGTAGGATAATACCCCTTAGCTACCAGATACAAACACCAATTGGTCTAGGATAATACCCATTAGCTACCACATACAAACACCAATTGGTCTATGATAATACCCATGAGCCACGAGATACAAACACCAATTAGTCTATGATAATACCCATTAGCTACCACATACAAACACCAATTGGTCTATGATAATACCCATGAGCCACGAGATACAAACACCAATTAGTCTATGATAATACCTATTAGCTACCACTTACAAACACTAATTGGTCATGATAATACCCATTTTCTACCAGATACAAACACCAATTTTATATTTTGGTGAAGTAACGAAGTTGCTGGGAGACCACGTCATGCTTGTGTTAGACTTTGTAACGTCAGAACTAGCGGAGGTATAGCTGCTACATCTTGATGATGGGACTGTCGTCGTCCTCCCAAGTCTTCCTCATCTTCCGTCGGACTGTCATGCATCTTTTAGCAGCATAAATATTATCACTTACAATGTTTTATGCCTGGGTTGTTTGTTTAAAGTTGTCATGAAAATTTGGAATAATTTCGTTGCACTTGATTATTATCCTTCACTGTTACTGCGACTGGTTTCATATTACTTTCAATTCCCATAACAAATGCCGGAAACATGCTTGGTCCGTATTTTAATTAAAAGGAACAAAAAGCTCAATCACGACCTCCGGTGAATTCGAGTTGCTGAAGCGTCTCCTCACAGTGCTCACCGCAGCTAAACGAGATCTTCCCTCTGCAGGCCTGGAGAGCCTCGTGCCGGTGGTTCGGCAGCAGGTGTGGCAGTTCCTCTCCGCCCTCTGCCTCTACTCTCCGCAAGGCCACAAACTCGCCATGGATGCCCTCTCCAACCACCAGGTATGAGAGGACTCGGGCTATGGCAAGGTCTTAAAGGATGGTAGGACAGTTCGTGGCGTCCGGTAGACCCTATCGACCCATGGAACTCTCAAACGGAGCAATTCGAGATAACATGACATTTCAATCAAGACATTTTTATTTCCTAAAGAATATATCCTGAATTTTAATTTCGTTCAATAGAACCTCTACTATTATATAATAAAACTCTTTATAATCATTTTATAAAAATCTGTGCTTATTAAGATCGTTAACTCACTAGTGACCAGCGTGTTTCCGGCGTTGAAAAGTATTACTCGAATAATTCGACAATCAGAGTGAAAAGAGCATTTATTCTTTATGGTACTCGAAGGCCCCGGAAAGATGCCTCTACCATTTATTTTCCAAGGCCCCCCATGAGACTGTGATCCCTGGCCCCAGTTCTGCTTGTCAGGGGTTGCACCATCCAACCA
>SDVV010020692.1:0-13272 GCA_016164225.1 Gammarus roeselii | reverse complement strand
TCGATCATGGTGAGTAGGTATTCGTACCCCTCATTGTGAGGTAAGGGTCCCACGAGATCGAGATGTTCCTGCGCAAACTTTCCTCCTTCTGGTGGTATGGTTTGTGATGGAACAAAGTTGTGACGACTTATTTTGCTTTTTTGACAGTTTGTGCACTGCTCACACCATTGTCGGATGTCTTTCTTTATGGCTGGCCACACATAACGCGTGGCAAGTTGCTGAACTGTGGCACGCTTCCCAGGATGGGTGGTGTTGTGCACTTTATGGAAGAATTCCTTGCGCATTGTCTGTGGAATGTAAGGTCGGCACACATTATCATGTATGTGCATGTAAATTCCATCAACTTGTTGTAGGCGGAAGGTTGAATCCTCGTCTTTGAGTAGTGCTTTCAACTCTTGGTCTTGAAGTTGTTCCGTGTGAAGTCGTTCTTCATCAATGTCCGTGAATATTGCTGTGAGAAGGTAATCGCAATCCTCATCGATTGGTTCAGGAGGCAGTTGCGTGGCTGGTTCCTCTTGATCATGACATCGTGACAAGGCGTCTGCGACTTGGTTCTTTTCTTCAGCAATGTGCTGGATATCAGTTGTGAACTGACTGATGTAGGAACAGTATCCAAGGTAAGCCTAAGTTGCACTGGCCCAGGCTGTCTAGCCTAGCGCTACAGTCTATCTATAGGTTTGGATTTAAACCCAAAATAGCTTCTGCTGTCTTTCTTTGCCTCTGTGGTCACGGTTTCACTTCCTGTGTGTTTATGCCGGGATATAATACAACTGCCACGTGAACTAGGATCTTGTCCGACTCACAGAAGAGTCTTTAAAAAACCCGCTCAGCTTGTTGCCAGATTTTTGTTAAAATATTTCTCCGAATCTTTTATTCCTTCTGATGCATGTTTCATGGCTTTTAGTGCGTGGTATACATATTTATTTAGCCAAAATAAATATTTGTTGCACTGCCATTATGGTTGTGAGCAGTTTTGTATTAGCTGAACGGAAATGTTGTAGCTACCTACAGAGAGATGCAACAATGAGATCAAAAGATGCGATTGCTTAATAGTAATGGGTGCTTGTGATGCACGGATAATGTGTTTAGTGTTATTAGGATAATGTAGGGTCAATTAAGGGCCTCTACAATCTAATCCGTGAAGCCATAGATCTTGTACCAATTTCGACGATACTATCTGTGCACACAGGCGCGCGTGCATATTACTCTTGGAGTTCTGAGTGGTTGGAGGCGGGGATTCATTTCGTCTGAGTCTTTATCTTACATGAATATATAAATTGTACCTTTGTAGTGATCAGCAATCACACTACATTCATGCAGTCAATCCAAATTATTACAATTTGTACATTCTATTGTGTACATATACTCAGTAGTGTAAATAGTAGAAATCATGCAAATGTAGTGTTAGAAATATTGAATATATCAACGTATAAGGTAGCATAGCAAAAGAATAAAACGCACTACCTAGAAACTGTAAGTAAAGTCATATACAAACAAATATGGCACAACAGGGAATTATTCCGTTATCAAGGATTCCGGAACAACATTATACAATGCCATGAACCCTTCTCAAACACAGCAAATTAATAAAAATTATTTAGCAGAAATCATCCAGCAAGTATGTTGGAAACACACCGCAGAACGGTTAACGGACGAGCCATTGTAACAACGTTGTTTATTATTTTCGGGATGAAAGCAAGTTTGGCTTCTTTCGGGATAATCAAATTACTTATAACTTTCTGTCAAGTGAACGAACATAAGAAACTCCACCGTTGCTACCATCTAACTAGTAAATGTTTGAAGAAAGTGCTCCTTCCCATTGCAGTGTAGGTACGCTATTCATTCCTATGCAATGCAAGTTTTTAACAGAGTGTAAAGGTTCCCAATTGACCCTATATTATCCTAATAACACTAAACACAGTATACGTGCATCAAAAGCACCTATTGTTACAAAGCAATCGCTTCTTTTGATCTCATTGTTTGCATCTCTCTGTAGGTAGCTACAACATTTCCGTTCAGCTGGTACAAAACTGCTTCCAACCATAATGACAGTGCAACAAATAATTGTTTTGGTTGAATAAATACGTATACCCACGCACAAAAAGCCATGAAACATATTCATCAGAAAGAATAAATGATTAAGATAAAACCTTGAGACAAATATGGCAATAACGCCTTCCCAGATAAACACCCGAGAGGGCTTTCTTAACTCTCCGGAGCTCGATCAAGCAACACACCGTGTGTGTGTTTCTGTTTGAATCAGAGAATCCATTGAGTGTTGTTCTATTTAATTAAAACAATTCGTTGTGGAAATGAACTGCTGCAACATGATAGTGTGAATAATAGTGTGAATAATAATTAGTTAGTGAAGTGTAAATATTTATATGAGTAGGAAAGAAGCTACTGAGAATTTATGAATTTCACTGTTACCTTATTGTAACAGGCCTATCTAAGTAAACAGTAAATACTCAACCAGGTATTACTGGCTAATACATGTGGTAAACTAATCACCAACTAAATTAACGAAGACTATACCTTGGAACCCCAAAGAGTTCTACAGAAGCAAGGTAAGAGTAACAGTATTTCACGATGTGCCTACTCCAGTATCTCACACTAGGTTTCTAAGTCTAGAGCTGACTAATAATTACATTATAAATTTATACAGCAGGATATTCCCTGTATCCACCTGGATGCAGTATTTCAACCTCACACGAATGTACAGTTGCAGCTAGCTATAGGGAATTCCTCGGCCCTCGTTTCAAGCCCTTCTAATGCATATACCATACATGTACATGTGTATAATTAAGGCATTTTCCTTGATTAGCTATAATAGGATATTCAAATTGGTATTCTGCTCACATGGTAGCAATCTTCAATTCTGAGTAGCGCCCCTACCTTGGCTCGTGCCTATGTAAATAAATATATTGTAAATAACATATTTTTAAATAGGTTCAAATATCCTACAACTACTATACATTCAAGAGGAGAATTATGTATTCATTATTCCTAATATTAAACATAACAGTCAAATTATATCGGAAATAAATTTAGAATTGTGGAGCTTAAGCCTTTCATTTTATTCTTGGTAGCTACACCCATAGAGGTATACTATTTCTACTTTTATGTTAATTTATTACATGCACCCAATCTGTCTGCCTGTATGAGGCAGGCAGAATGGTGTGTAATTATTTCCATGTGCATATCTGGTTTAGCCAATCATTTTTGTGTGCAGCCTTGACTTTATGCTACGGATTGGCGCAGAAAATGAACACTACCTCCATTTGTACGCCAACCTCCTGCTGGCAAGCCTTGATACAAACTCGTGGACCTGCTTCTATAATTGTACAAGAAGCACCAGTGAAGATTACCCGCTGTGAAGCAACAGCGTCCTTGATTCCCTTGCCGGCTTTCCTATCTCCCTTCTTTTTCCCTTCTATATTACCTTGGATGTCTTCTCTCAGTTAAGTTGGGAATTTATAATTGCACAATACCAAAGATTGAATTCCTGCATATCTTTGTCTTTGACCCTGTGTCTAATACTGGGTGCTTGTCCATAATACTCAACCTCATTTCATATTAGTCAATCATTTTAATCAAATTCGTATGGAGACAGAAAAGTATGCACAGGTGGTGCCTTGAAAGTGAAAGCACCGCGTGCACTTGAATTATTACCGCTCACAGAACCTCACTTCAACTTCAACTTTAACGTTTTGGTTTTGCCAACTGGTAATTCTTTACCCCATTAACATACCAATCTTATCAAAAGAATAGTATGTTGGTGAACCTATAACTTGTGTAAATTATGCACAGCAACCTACAACTTCATAGGTAGAATGCAACAACAACCGCCAATCACATAGTAATCAACAAGGTAAATATATAATTCCAGTGACATTCCAATTGCAGCTAAGGTTCTTAAGTCAGTAGTGACTGACTTTGAAAAAGTTCCAGACTAGGGTCAAAATTTAAAAGTCTTTACGAGGAAATTATATTCCATGTTTTCGATAAGAATTGAGTAAGGACAACTTGCTCCTTTTTAAAAAGCACCTTATAACCTTGGATATAGCTTTATTAGGATTTGGGTCAAAGATACTTCAAATTTTTGGAATATTCAATTTTTTAAATTGGATCCATTCTCTTATCCCAGCTCGGCAAGTGGTCGAGCGTTGACCTCACAATTTGTGATGTCTTTCCTAAAATTAGAATGAAAGATTAGTAAAGCTGTGATTGGGAGCAAGCAATCAGATGTCATCTTGTTATTTAACTATAGATGCTCCACGATGTTCTTTTTAGTTTTTTCCCCCATTTTTCATAAATACTGCATGAAGTGTCTGTCTGTGTGTTCTATCGGGGTTCTCCAGGCATAGCCAATAGCGAAGCTTGGAGATTTCTGGTAGTTCTACAGTGACGTGGCAAGCTTCTGTTGATGCCTTGACCGCTATGAAAACCCCGTGGCTACAGCAAACTCCGTGGTAACGGGTGACGGGAAGGACTTGCATCAAAAGTGCCTTTCCTGATACAGTGTTTTCTTGCAGCTACTACCGGCCCCTTTTAAGTGCTGGACTCAAGAAACATATGATGATCAAGTCCCTTATAAAATTAGGGAAAGAAGAATCCAAAACAAGATCCTAATAAAATTAGCGAAAGAAGAATCAAAAACTGTACTGAAAGAAATGGTTAGTGATGAGTCAAGATTAATTAAATTCATCATCATTCGTGCTTCACAATACAAGTTGATTATTTAAAAATACCATATTATGTTTTATTTAAAATCTTTTTTGGTGTGTGTAAGCTCTATTGTCAGTAATTAATTAATTAATTAGGTCCTGCTGACCAGAAGGGTCAACGACGCCTCTACTAAACCGGACCGCGTAGCTGTAAACATTGTGTTGCGTTGCTGTCGGAGCTGACTTTGTTCGTGTAGCCGTAAACCCTTTTACCAGTCTCAACGATGATACCTGTGCACACTAGCATGCGTGCATATTAGTCTCGAAGTTCTAAATGATTGGAGGCAAGGATTCGTTTCGTCTGAGTCTTACCTGAATAAATGATGTGTCCTATGATCTACCTAGACCACGTAGCGTTCTAGGTCGTGTTGCGTTGCTGTTGGAGCTTACTTTGTCCGTGTATCCGTAAGCCTTGTACCAGTCTCGGCGATGCTACCTGTACGCACTAGCGTGCGTACATATTACTCTTGAAGTCCTAAATGATTGGAAGGGGAGATCCGTTTCGTCTAAGCATTTATCTTGTGCGCAACAGCGTGCGTCTGACAGTGCTGACATTTTCACCTTTTTCAAACTTTAACAGCATTGTTTTTTATCGCACACTGAGGCGTGCGAGCCAACTGGAATCCATGATCGTCGAACCCTACGGGGGAGCCTATTATGACTCGCGTTGAGGCTCTGGTGGAAATGAGGATCAAATCCAATCAAATTAAAACCTTTGAGTAATACGATGTTTGCCCCGCGAGTTTGAAACACGCCTCCCAGGTCAAGCAAGTTAGGAAAGGTTCCAATAATAGATGAACTAAATAAATAAAAAACGTTTACTTGCGATATGCCTTGTGGTATTCTGGTCTTTTACCAAGAGTTTTTTCATTTCAAAATGCACTATAATTTCGGGGTACAACTGTATCGAGTAATATATTTGGTTCCACATAAAACTTGCTAATCCTTTGGAACAAATGAGCACGTTCATGATCCCGTAACAAATGAGAACATCATGAAGGCAAGTATTTTTTGATATGTTTTATAAGACTCCCGTACATATGGTCCGGATATATCTACGTTTTGCCGTCTAAAAATCAATTATATCATTTTTTTTTCATGCACAAACATGTTGTTCATTTCTTACAATAAATGGATACACAATAATACACAAGAAATTTAAATTACGTACTATGACAAGCTAAGACAGTCAAATCAGCATATATTAAGTATCTTCAAGAAGTACGTCACAACTTGTAACTGAGAAATTGGGCCCGGGTATGAAGTAGAGATCTTACTTCCCAAGCTGAACATAAGAACACGACTCTTTACGAAACATGTCAAGAAGAAAGAGCTGTCAAAGTGAGCTTGAATTACTTAAATAAGCTGGCAACGTAGCCGCAAATTATCAAGCTGCAGGCAACATAACGCGACCGTTACAGTAGCCATACACTATGCATTTTCATTATGGCAAAGATATTTTATATTTCTTTTCATAGTGCACTGCAGTATCATGGGTGACTCTATGATTTGAAGTGCTTTTTTAAATCTTTCTATGGTGCATACGAAAGATTTCAGCACCAGTCTGAAGGTGGCAAAATTAATGACCATACAATTATTTTTAAAATACACGACCTCTACATATGCTGTACGTCATTTTCATCTCAATCTTCATTATCTATTGATGAGCATCTTCTTTAATCTCAGTTTATCTTCTCTATCTGTGGGCTTCGCCGCTCCTATTTATTTTCAAGCAGATAGCGCATGACAGTTATAACAAGTGCTGTGTTGTAAGGGCTCGCGCAGTCGAGTTCCGCATTGCTCTCCCTCACCTTAATGATTTCGTATTACTTTCAAGCCCCACAGCGTTATGTGCCACTGTAAATAACGCTGTGGGGACTTCAACTCAAAGCCTTGGCGCGCACAGCCCCCAACCATTCAGCAACTCGGATTTGGGGCAGCTACCAATCATCAACTCGGGTGCGTGGAATGTCTTTTAAGTGCTAAGTCCGGTAATAAAAGGAGAGTTTTTAAATCAAGTATTACATCAAATTACGTTAAATGGATCTCCTTGTTAATATGCTTAGGTTTAAATGACAACATCGAATAAGTTAGGCACCACGGCAGGGACTCGCGCTGTCAGGCCTGTAGCTAATCATGACATGGCATTTTTCAGAGCTCTGTCCTAAATTTCCTCACTTGCTGCCTAGCACTGGCTGCAGGGCTCATTCGGTCTCCATCTGAGGCAACCAGCAGGTATACCTTAGGTCTAGCGCACGTAGCACTTGTGTGTTATATTGTGTTCGACCAGTCGCCTCACATTTAGAATTTGTGTTTTCAACCCGTCATTCTGAGAGTCTCCATGTCGTGAGTACTATGTAACATAATTGTTTCTTCTTTGTCCTCAGAGGTCAGACACTGCCTTCCACAACCCCCGTCTGGTCAAGCCCACATGGCCGATGGGGCAGGGATTGATTAAATTAAAATTTTTTTTGATAGTGTGGTGAATATTTCCTCACCGACTTGGTTAGGTCGAAATTATATTCTATAAGTATGTAAAGTAACGTTAACAGTTCACCACTCCACTGTCTTTCTTCTCCAACTATTTGATCTTTAATGTGGTACTGCAACTTTGATATGTATTATTTTAACTCTAATCAATAAACTAAACTTACAAATAAATCCACTCGTGATTTCAACTCCTCACGGTTCATTGTGTTAAGAGTATATGCCATTGAAGAGACCACAATTACAGGTTAAATTCTTAAAATGTAACAACTGTTCCTGTATTTCTTATTTCAACTCCTTACGGTTCATTGTGTTCAGGGTATTTGCCATTGAAGAGACCACAATTACAGGTTAAACCATTAAAGTGTAACAACTGTTCCTGTATTTATTATTTCAACTCCTCACGGTTCATTGTGTTAAGGGTATAAGCCATTGAAGAGACCACAATTTCAGGTTAAACCCTTAATGTGTAACAACTGTTCCTTTATTTATTATGACGTATTTCTTAGGTTATTTCAACTCCTCACGGTTCATTGTGTTAAGGGTATATGCCATTGAAGAGACCACAATTACAGGTTAAACCCTTAAACTGTAACAACTGTTCCTGTATCTATCATGACGTATTTCTTAGGTTATGAGCGTGCACACAATCCATACAAAACCAATTGCATACAATATCAAAGGATGATTGAGCGTATTCGACACTATTCCGCTTTCTCAGATTAGCGAACAACTTACTGTTTCTCAAACTAGTGTGGACGTCGGACGGCAAGTTCCTTTGTATTGACGCTTATTTACCAGACAAACGCTCTACTACAATCGCCTTACTTTTACTATTACCCTATTATCATTCAAGCTGATTTATGGAACTCTGTTCTATAAACCTGCTTTCTCTGTGTAGTGGTAGTCCTTCTCCTTTCTGTCCTTAGTGGTGGTCCTTCTTTTTTCTGTCCTTACAACCTTCTTTTTCTGTATGTGTGCGTGAATTTCTGAAGCCTCGTTGACTATCCCCCATTCTTCTTTCACTTCTTTCAAGGAACAACTCGACATGAGCACTCGTGCTCGTTTTGTCTCCTTATTCTAATTTAATCTAATCTATAGATGGATATTTATGCGATATTTGCTGCATGTCTATGTGTGCTCATCAAGCAACATCATGCAATATATTATGCATGCCTACACATGCTACTCCTGATGTAACACGTCATAGCCCATTATATCGGTGGGCACAGCATCGAAGGCAGTCAGTTCTATTGCCTATTTTACCGTATGAGCCTAAGCCTCTCCGAACCATGCTCATTGTCTTTCATCCAGTTTTAATTGCCAATTAGCCCAACGAGAGAAACAAGTTTATCTTCGACATTCCGATAACGTCATAGGCCACGTCACAAATAATAATGCCTCCAAACGCAGCATTCAAGCTTTGTACAAACGTGGCGTTAGCAATAATTCCATATGTCGGATCCAGCACTATTCATTCCCACAAGCCATCCGTGTTCAAATGAACAAGTAGTCAACACTCCAGTCTGTGATATTATGGGAGTCTCTTTTGATAATTAATGATTAGTTTGATAAGAAATGTGATACGCTGAATGGTAAAAAGATACCAACTCCAGTCTGTAATATTATGGGAGTCTCTTTTGGTAATTAATGATTAGTTTGATAAGAGATGTGATACGCTGAATGGTAAAAAGATACCAACTCCAGTCTGTAATATTATGGGAGTCTCTTTTGGTAATTAATGATTAGTTTGATAAGAGATGTGATACGCTGAATGGTAAAAAGATACCAACTCCAGTCTGTAATATTATGGGAGTCTCTTTTGGTAATTAATGATTAGTTTGATAAGAGATGTGATACGCTGAATGGTAAAAAGATACCAACTCCAGTCTGTAATATTATGGGAGTCTCTTTTGGTAATTAATGATTAGTTTGATAAGAGATGTGATACGCTGAATGGTAAAAAGATACCAACTCCAGTCTGTAATATTATGGGAGTCTCTTTTGGTAATTAATGATGAGTTTGATAAGAGATGTGATACGTTGAATGGTAAAAAGATACCAATTTAAACAAAAAATAATAGTAATAGTTTACAGAGTCAACGACTGATTAATTACTTTAGTTGGATTGAATATGATTACTAAAGGCATAAAAAATGAAAAGCAGTTGATTGATTTGATCTCCTGCCACCATCCTAGTGTAGAGGTCCCCAATTGACCCTACATTAGTCCTAATGACACAATACATGTGCACCACAAGCACCTATTGCTATTAAGCGAACACCTCTTTTGATCTCAGTGTTCGCATCTTCCTGCATGTTACAACACAATTACATCAAGCAGTACAAATACGACGATCTCAACCACTAGGTTTATGAACCTAGAGCAGGGCAATAATTACATTATAGAGTCCTGCAGTAGGATATTACCTGCATCCACCTAGATGCTGGATGTAGCTATATATAACCTTATGCAAATAAAATGTCCAGTTCCAGCTACCTATAGGGGATTCCTCGAGCACCATTTCAGTTATTACAATGTATTTATATCATTCACACATTATCCTTGATTAGCTATAATAGGATAATCAATTGGTATCCAGTTCACATGGTGTAACATTCCTTATGCGGGAATTCTATTCCCACACCATGGCTACAATAAGTGCAATGCAAGTGCAATACACTTATTGTAATGCATTTGCATCACATATCCGTAAATTCCCCAATAATTGGATAATCAATTAGTTTATTTTTCCCATTTTTGTAATTTTCTCCATGTGTGAATCCTAATTCACTTCCATGGTTCAACCTAAATTAGGCAGCATAACCATCATCTTCGGATAAAGGTAAGAATCAAGCCATGTTCTAGATAATATTTCATTATTATATGCATATGTTTTGGACCGCAATTGATTTTTATACAAGGACCTACTAGGATGTAAATTTTGTTATATGTTCTTTTATCCACCCATTTCGTTTGTCTGTATTGAGGCAAATAGAATAAGGTGGAAGTGCCATACAATGTGTCGTCGGCTGAAAGGTGCACTTTCTCCCAGCCCTATCATTGCCTCCGGAACTAAGTAGAAGCCCAAGAGGACCAAGGCTAGAAGACTGAAGAGTTGATTAAGGACAGCTCACAGTCCACTTCAGTCAAGATCACGGGCAGGACCCGTGGACCAAGTCGAACCCAGATCAAGTGCAAGAAATACTAACAACATTTTCCTTGCATTCTCCAGCATCCTTACCCTATAACAAGTTAAGTCTGCATCTTAGCCAACACACCAAGCCAAAGATTACAGTTTTGCTTCATTCCAAATCGTTGTAATTACCAGTGCGGAAGCTCATTACGCCCAACCGTAACATTTTCAATCCCTTTTTTTTGTTAAACAAAATTTTATGGAGTCAATTGCATAATCCCCATGTGGTACATTTTTTCAGGCTAGGTTATTTATTAATTTCATAATTGGTTGTATTGCACCGTGAAAAAGGAAGTGCCAATCATCAATTTAATTTACCCCAAAAACTCTGACTGCTTGAGTAGCTACCATCAACTTTCACCCAAGTAAAATTCTAGTCACATCTTAAACTAAATTAGCCTTTAGCCACGATTCAGTGAGGAACTGGTGGATAGGCTTCCAAGGCTAGGAGTGGTGCAGGATAATTGTGATCGGGTTCTGACTCCATAAGATAAATTTTTAATTGGCTGATCCAGGAGGATACTTTCGGATGGTGTCGTTATGTCACCATCGGTTAGGTTGGATGTATGCAAGGGACAATAATTAAATAGCATGGTTAGTGACCTCGTACAATTCAAAATGTCTTGCAAGCTTCGCGGGCAAATTTGAGCGTCTTACGTTTTCTTCGAGCTCCTCCGCTTTCTTAGGTTCATTTCTTGCAGTAACCATCTTATTCCAAGTGGCACTCGGTTGACATTATGGAGTCGCGAGGGAGGAATGTTGATCTACGGACACCAAAGGCACCCACTGGTGCTATTGCTGGCTTGCCAACCATGGACACCAGTAAACTACCCAAGAAGGGAAAACTGATTTGCGGGGCCTGATGTCCAACAAAATCTCGTATTTCGAAGCCAAATTATCGAACAGTGACCCAACGTCGTCGGTGGAGGAACTGAAGAAGCGGGTGTTCATGTTTGAGGAAGCGGTGGATGACAACCAGGCCAATGAGAGGAAGGATACTCTTGTCCTCTCTGGCGACATCCCCGAAGTGAGAGCGGACAAGGACTGCAATGCACTCGCTAAGAAATTACTGTCTAAAAAGATCGGCGTCGCCATTTCCTAGGAGGACATCAGTATGGCTCACAGGATCGGCAAGAAATATGATCGAGGACCTGATAAACGGAGTGTCATCTTTAAACTGTGTCGATGCAACGGCATGAGTAAGATCATGTCTACAGGAACGACGATTTTGTGTGGTGATTTCAACTTCAATGTTCTCAACTCCGACAATGATGCCGGAACTTTATATATTACCAACTGCTTGAATCTTTATTCCTTATTCCACTGATTACAAAGCATACGCGAATATATAAAAAATCAGCTACTTGTACACTAATTGACAACATATTCACAACTTCCCCTCACGAGTTCCTCTCTGCAACAATAGTCAGGCATTTCGGATCACCTGCCCGTCATTTTAAAAAAGTGAAGTGCTTTGCTAGTATGTCCATGTAGGAAATCTTAGAAATGACTCTATAAAAGACGGCAATATTAACGAGGAGTCTCTGAAAGCAATGCAATTTAACTTGAGTAATCACAATTCTCAAAACATTATGGATAATAAAAATCCTGACGATGCCATTAAAGACTTCTCTGATATACTATACTCAACTTACAATAATTGCTGTCCTATCAAAACAAAATTTTGTCTCAAAAATCTGAGCGGAAACCATGCATCACATCAGCTATTTTTTCAAATATTAAGAAAAGAGAAGCATATTATATGTTATACATGCATAATAAATACCCTGAGCAGGAGCTTAAAATGTTAGCATTTATGTTACAAATCAAATAAGAGTTTCTAAAAAACAATATTTCAACGATAAATTCAACAAATTTAAAATTAACACGAAAGCAACCTGGAATCCAATTGCTAAAATTTTTCGTCCATCAGGCTCAAATAAGAAAAAAGACGCTATTGAAACTATTGTGCAGAATGAAACTAGATACGCAAATGAAGTTGATATTGCCCGCGTATTTAATGAGTTTTTTGTTGGTACTGGTAAGTCAATTGCTGAATCTTGCAACAGTAGCCCTTTTAATCCATTACATTACATGCAAGGTGGATACCTCAATTCGTTCTTTCAAAAAGCTACAACACCACAAGATGTAAGGAATTCAATTATGTCTCTTAAGGACAAGAATTGTGATATAAACTCGTTACCTGTTAAAGTTATTCAATTCGTGTGTGTTATTGTCTCCTATTTTAGCATCAATAATAAATAGATCATTCGAATTCGGTACATTTCCTCAGTCTCTTAAAAATGCGAGAGTCATTCCAATTCCCAAAACTTGTGAAGTAGAGAATATCAGTCATTATCAGCTACTGGCGTGGTGGTGGTGAGAGGGAGTGCCTGCTTTGTGCTCCCAGAGTTTGTGACCCGTTCAGAGGGTGGTGATTATATTTGTGCTGATGCATTGCACAGGTGGTGTATAAGATCCTGGTGCGCATTTTGAATCTACTTATGAGCTCTGAACAATAGAGATGATAATGAAAAACAGTGTGTGAGCTGAACTCTTGACACAGGCCACCAAGTGAAAATGGCGAGAGTGTAAGGGTTTGCAAGCCAAGTCCTGCATTGCTCTCCCCCACGTTAAATTATGTATGTATAGATATACAGCCTTTAGTATTAAATTCCCTGCTCAATTATAAACTGTACAAATGTAACATTAAGGTATCATACATATTTAAGTCATTGTATTAACCTCCACTGAAATGTGCCACAGATGCAGTATTCCCTCTGATGGCGGGATTCCCTCAGTAGTGGCAGTGCCGGGGAAAAATCAATTCGGAATTCCCGGCATTGAGGAAATCCATGAAAG
>SDVV010020691.1:0-13272 GCA_016164225.1 Gammarus roeselii | reverse complement strand
GCTACGGTTGAAAGAATTGGTCTAAGAGGTAGATTTAGTTTATGAACCTTTGGTAGGCCAAACATTATTCCGAATTTCGACCCGGTCGACTTTAGATGAGACCTCATATCTTCTGCTATCACACCCTTTTTTGACAACTCATCAATAAAACGGTTCACTTTATCTTCAATTTTGAATAGTAATTTCAACCAATCACAAACAACAGGGACAAATTTTGTAGTGTCAGACAATAATTGTAACATTTTATCCAAATATTCAGTTTTATCCATAATGACTACGCCGTTACCCTTGTCAGGCTTACAGATTATAACAGATGGATCAGAGGCCAGAGTTTTTAGTGCATTTACCATTAAGTGATGATGCCTAGGCAGTCTGCTAGAGTATGAATAATATGAAGAAAATGCTATATTTTTAATCGTAGAAAGTACAGAATTAATCGAGTGTATATTGGCATTGAAAATTGTTTGCTGTCTCAGGGATTTATAAAAAAAATCAAATGCTAAAAAATGAGAAGAGTAACTGATTTTGCAAGGATTTAAACAGTATTTCAAACCATAACTCAACGCTTCCTTCTCAGGAGAGGAAAGGTTCCGTGAAGATCTATCAAAAATGACATCGTCAGGTTTAAGGGAATCAAATTGGTGTGTCAAACCAAGGCGAAAAAGTTTTCTTCTGTGAATTTGCTGGGAACGACTATATCTTTTAGCATTGGCATCTCTAATTTGGCAGAGCAGATGGTTGAAGTCCAGCCATGACGTGAGGTCACGGAGCGTCTGGTGTGCTAGTTGCCGTTGCGCCTCGATCCTCGTTCGTAGATCACGCTTCTTCTGAATTTCTTCCCGCAGCAAATCTTGTTGAAATTTCTTGTATTCATCCCGTGATTCATGGTTACGATCAAAGAGCCAAAATCTCACGAATTTAGGCGTAAGATTATTTGATAAGCACGATTCCAGAAATTGAAGGTCAAGGTTGCACTTATCCAGCTTTAAGTCAGCATTTTCCAGGGATCTGAATTGCCTGAGCCCTTCTGCTCCATATCTTCCCCTGACTTGAAGCTGGATAAGTGCAACCTTGACCTTCAATTTCTGGAATCGTGCTTATCAAATAATCTTACGCCTAAATTCGTGAGATTTTGGCTCTTTGATCGTAACCATGAATCACGGGATGAATACAAGAAATTTCAACAAGATTTGCTGCGGGAAGAAATTCAGAAGAAGCGTGATCTACGAACGAGGATCGAGGCGCAACGGCAACTAGCACACCAGACGCTCCGTGACCTCACGTCATGGCTGGACTTCAACCATCTGCTCTGCCAAATTAGAGATGTCAATGCTAAAAGATATAGTCGTTCACAGCAAATTCACAGAAGAAAACTTTTTTGCCTTGGTTTGACCCACCAATTTGATTCCCTTAAACCTGACGATGTCATTTTTAATAAATCTTCACGGAACCTTTCCTCTCCTGAGAAGGAAGGGTTGAGTTATCGTTTGAAATACTGTTTTAATCCTTGCAAAATCAGTTACTCTTCTCATTTTTTAACATTTGAAATTTTTTACAAATCCCTGAGACAGCAAACAATTTTCAATGCCAATATACACTCGATTAATTCTGAACTTTCTGCGATTAAAAATATAGCATTTTCTTCATATTATTCATACTCTAGCAGACTGCCTAGGCATCATCACTCGATGGTAAATGGACTAAAAACTCTGGCCTCTGATCCATCTGTTATAATCTGTAAGCCTGACAAGGGTAACGGCATAGTCATTATGGATAAAACTAAATATTTGGATAAAATGTTACAAAGTTTGTCCCTGTTGTTGGTGATTGGTTGAAATTACTATTCAAAATTGAAGATAAAGTGAACCGTTTTATTGATGAGTTGTCAAAAAAGGGTGTGATAGCAGAAGATATGAGGTCTCATCTAAAGTCGACCGGGTCAAAATTCGGAATAATGTTTGGCCTACCAAAGGTTCATAAACTAAATCTACCTCTTAGACCAATTCTTTCAACCGTAGCGGCTGCCAATTATAGATTATCAAAGTGTTTAGTCTCTCTGTTGTCCCCACTCTGTCAGAATGAGTTTACAATTAAAGATAGTTTTGTGTTTGTTGATGAAATTACCCATTTACCAAACGTAGGGTATACCATGGCAAGTTTCGATGCAGTATCCCTGTTTACTAATATTCCGGTAGACGAAACCGTTGAAATTATTTTGAACAAAATTTTCACGAATTGTGTACGCGATTATTTCGGATTTGATAAAAATTTGTTCAAGAAATGTTTGAACCTTTGTACTAGAGATAACACTTTCATTTTTAATGGAAAACTGTATTCACAGATAGATGGTGCTCCAATGGGCGGCTGTGTGTCTCCTACATTAGCGAATATATTTTTGGCCTTTCATGAACAAAATTGGTTAGACAATTGCCCTCCCTCCTTTAAGCCGGTCTTTTACCGTAGATATGTTGATGATACCTTCCCACTGTTTGGATCCCCTAATCACGTGAATAAATTTCTGAGCTACTTGAACTGTCAGCATCGTAGTATCAAATTTACATTTGAAATTGAAAACAATAATAAATTGAATTTTTTGGAAGTGTCTCTTACGAAATTGGTAAATTCTTTTGAAACTAGCGTTTACCATAAGCCAACCTCCAGCGACCTTGGTATAAAATTCGATAGTGCAGTTTCATTCAGCTATAAAGTTTCGTTAGTCTCTTGTTTGGTTGACCGTGCTTACAAAATCTGTTCAACTTACGTCAATTTTACCATAGAACTCGATAATTTACGCAGATACTTTTGTAGAAATGGTTTCCCGATTGCTTTACTAGAAAACATTTTTCGCAAAAAAATAGATACCTTGTTCAAAGTGAAAGCACCTGTCACTACAATCAGTGAAAATATCATTTATTTCACTGCACCTTATCTCATGCCATCCATCACCATTGTTAAAAAACAATTTCGCTCACTTGTTCAAAAGTATTATCCGCAATTAGATTTAAGAATCACTTTCAAGAATGTTTTCTCTATTCAAATTTTTTTCAGGGCAAAGGACAGGATGCCCGTCTTGTTGCGAAGTAATGTGGTATACAAATATACGTGTAGCCAGTGTCAGGCTACCTACTGTGGGGAGACAACACGTCACCTACAGACCCGCATTGCTGAGCACAAGGGAGTGTCCGTCCGTACTGGTAGACCTGCACTCACCCCGAGCAATAGTAAAATTAGAGACCAGGCAATCAGCAATGGTCACCCAATAGTTCAAAGTAGTTTCGTAGTTGTAGGCTCCACAGTCAGACCGGATTTAAAACTGTTAGAGAGCATCTTGATTCACCAAACTAGGCCGACATTAAATGACATGGCATCATCAACCCCACTGAGTGTTTTGGCGTAGGTTTTAGATATGATTTTATTATGCCTTTTTGTAGAAATTTACTGTATCTTATTCGCTTTCTGTTCTCCATTTGTTCCAGGTATTGAGGATGAGTAGCTGTACGCGCTCGAAAGCTCTACTTTTAAATATAAAGAATGGAAACGTGATGTTTTTAACTGCCTTCATTATTTACTTCAATATCTCCTAGCACTACATCCTCTGACGACTTGCACCTCTGATTTGCCTTTTCTTTCCTATAATTTTCATATTTCTGACGATGACTTCGTTTCAGATGTCGCTACACATTACTGGTGGATTCATGTATATTCAATTTTATTTAGTTCTTGCACAGATCACAGAGCCCCGTTACCTCATCACTTTCGAACAAACGGTGTCTCAAGATATACCCCATCCTTCCACAACAGAACCACAAACTTGACTAAGCAAGATCTGATCGGACTCTGATTTATTTCCTACCAACCTGTAACACATCTAGATCATTCACCCCCCCAAGATAGGTTTATGGCAATGTTTGAATTTGTTATGAAGGACATTTTGAGCTTCGTTTCATTCCTTGAAACTTATTCTTCTACCGATTTTGACCTTTCGATAATACCTTTGATAATACTTGATGTATTTTGATAATACTTGATGTATTTTATTGTAATTCATTGTTTACCTCTGAAATTTTGATAATATAAACATTTGATTACAGATTTCCATGGTTTATTAATGTTTTTTATGGACATTATTCACAGACCTTGCTGGCGTCATCAATGCTATCTACTTCGTTGTTTTGATTTGAAACAGCATTGTTCGTACATCCAACCATACTCATCATCACCATGTTTCAGTTTTCTCTCAAAATCCTTCATATACTCCATCATATCTTTGATACGAATACCGAAAGCTGTTCTATTCCTTTGAGTCCACAAATGTATTGCTTCTTCTTCGCTATCTTTAATTATTCGAATCTTCTTCAATTCAAAGTAATGCCGATCTTCATCTGAAAGAAGTTGTTGCAAGCGATCCAGATTTTCTTTTGTTCCTAGGTAAAATTTATTTGCCACTACCTCAGCTTTATTACACTTGTGAAGGTTTTCTGCTTGGATCATACCAATTTTGATATTTACCTTCTTATTTTCTTTGAACTCTGTTACATACGACTGAAATGTATTGACATCAGTAACCCAAATCCTGTTTAATTTATTTTTCATCCATTTATGAATAATATGTCCCACTCTTATGATTCTTGTTCTACGCATTGGTAGAAAAGTGTTATTTCCAACAGTACTAAATATTTGTTCGTATCTAGCCATATCTCAACGTAACACTGAAGATCTCAACGTAACACTGACTCCAATCTCGGTATGTAACTAGCTATTATAATGCGATTACATGTTTTTTTTTGCAAAACATTAGGACTAACGTTGCTCACCTTGGTCATCAACAGTGTTTGTATGTGCATGTGTATATTCAAGCGTATGTACGTGTTACATGGGTGAAAAAAATGTTTAACAAAATTTGAAATTCAAAATTAAAATTAATTTCACGTTTTTGAGGGATAACAGAACCAAGTCGGTCTATTGAAGTGATAACTTGGCTACTTAAGTAAGGTCCGGGCCTCAAAAATTTGAAACAACCTTTTGGTTAGAAGGGCAGGTATTGAAGTGATGAATATGATACTACCAAAGGTATCTTTCTATCTAAAATGTGTACTAAGGGCAGCAGTCTAGAACCCAATAGACTGGAAAAGAAAACACACCCAGATGATAAATCCTACACCAATATGACGAGCCGACACCTCCAACCGAGAAATAATGCTCATCACCGATAAAGAGGCCGCCGAGTGCCTCTGATACCGCTGATCCAGATAAGACCAGAGGGGTAGTCGAAGTCATTACATACGTTTTGTACAGTTGCTACAGTTGTATATAAACGATAAACCCATGTAATTCCCTAATAAGTATGTGTCATAAATCTATTATCAATAAAATATAGCTTATGAATGTTTGTTTGCAATATCCTTAATTTAACTCAAACGCCTGGCAATGAAATTGCAATTATGCAACCTGGACTGCAATGATTTGCAATACAACGCCTCTTGCCTTGCATTGAAAATGCGATAAATACCCTGCAATTTGGAATCGCACTCGGCTACCTAAGGTATCATTTCAGCTCCAAACAGAAAGCGGAGTAAATCTCGAATGGATTATACACGGGGAGCGATAAATGGTGCCGTAAACTGGCGTGTAGAGATGAAATATCGCGATTAGAGGGCGGTCGCGAGTGGAGGGGGTCTCGAGATAACGTCTTAGTCAATGACAGTGATTGATGAAGTTCTTCTTCCGCTGAGTTAGCGATGCAGTGGAACCGTGATACTGCAACTCTACTGCTGCCTACACTGCCAGCGATGACAGTGTCCTACTGTAGAAAAAAATGTCCAAATGGTTCATCCACTCCAAATTGGATTCTATTCGCTTGAAAAAGCTAAAAAAAAAGTTTAGAGCTTCTTTTATGACACTCTGAAACCATGCTACGGTAACAATGTCTCGCTCATTTACTTTGAGATGACACAGACTCGTTATTGCTCCAGTTCAAAGGTGTGACCGATATTGAGACGGAAATGTGTAAGCCTCCCCTGGCCGAATACATGGACTTCTCCAACTACTCCAAAAATCATCCCTTGTATGATGAAACAAAGAAAGGACAGCTGGGGCTAGTGAAAAGCGAAACAGCCAACGACTACCCAAGTAATATCATATGTTTGCAACCAGTACAGTATATTGCTCGAATCCAACGCCACAAAATCAGCTGCAAAAGGTGTTAATTACCAGACAAAAGCCAAAATCAGACATAAACAATACAGAAATAGCCATAACCGGAAAACAGACACACACTTTGAGACCATACACAACATTCGCGCACAAGCATGCCAGCTTCAAACTGTACATACTATCAAAACCTGCCTCAGTAAGTTTGAAAATGAGCGCTTCTATGTTGATGCATACACAACTCTAGGCTATGGCCATCCAGACATTCCCAAAAAATCCATCGAAGTTGAACCTACCGTCACTAAAAAGAGGAAGCGATGTGTCGAGTGTAATGATGTTAACACTAACATGGATTAAACTTGGAAGAGACCTAAGCCTGGGGAAGCCGTCTTTGGCTAGCACAATCGCGTGAATGAAGAAAGCACATCCACGTGTTCAGGTTTTGTTCTGTAAATGTTCCCAAAATGTTGATGTAAATGTTCCTAAGATGGTACACCCCTGCAACCGCTCTTAATATTAATAAAATAGGTTGATGTAAATATTCATAATACGATAATGAGAATATTCCTAAAATGTTGTAACCATGTAAATATTCATAAGATGTTGATGTAAATGTTCATAATATGTTAAAACCATGCTACTATGAAACTATGTAATAAATATATAAAGACAAACATGAACATATATGTTTCATTGTCCACAGTCATACGGATTGAAAATGCCCAAACGCATAAATGCACAGCCTTCTATTTGTATCATAATTGACGCTGACTGGTCCTTTCTAAGCTAAAAATATCTTTATTCATCAGCTCCAAACAGAAAGCGGACTAATTCTCGGACGGAATATATACGGCGAGTGAATAATGATTCCTAAATTAGCGTGTGGAGATGAAATCTAACGAAAAGAGGGCGGTGTCGAGTGGAGGGGTCTCGAGATAGCATTTGACTATGCCAGTGATGGATAGAGGTCTACCGCTACGCTAGCGAGGCAGTGGTACCGTACTACTGTCAAGTCACTCATACTGTACTCAGCCTGCGATGACAGTGTCATACTGTAACTTCCAACAGGGATACTGTAGGTATACTGTAACTGTGAAATACATACAATGATGGAAAAAAAACGGCTGGAATTAATCCACTATTATAGCTTTTGTTCTATAATAACACAGAACTTACATAATACTACATTCACTTAAAAATAACATGATGTCAAACCTTAGTATGTTAACGATCGAACAATGAATGCATCAACCAGTTGACATCCTATCACAACAGTATCTACATCACTAAGTAAAACTTTAAATAAGACGATGTTCGAGTAATACATACCCAATGAAATAACAGCGGTGCCTGCAACACTAAATAATACCCTATACTATTCAATTTTATACTATACATACAACAAACCTCCTATGTACCAGGCTAGTATTTCTTGCGGATGAGCAATTAAATAAACCCTAACACCATGGATAAACTTTAATTTATACGTATTAAATAATACGTACCAATATTTAAATATTCCTACACCAAAATTCCATCACAAACCATCAACAATCACCAACAATAACCATCACTCACCATTCACCAACAATCACCATCGCTCACCACCGCTCACCGTTCACACCTGAGTCACTCACCTGGGCGATCGTGGAATAGGGCGTGCAAAAAACACCGTAGACTTTTATGAAAAACAACGATGCGATTTAAAAAACGTAGTACCTTTTGAAAAACAGCGGTGCGATTTTAAAAACGCACCTATTGTATCTACTCATAACAACATATAATGAGACGCAGAGAAGATCTGATATCCTCCGACGTTGCTTATGGCTCAAGCAGACATCCGTCCTGTGCAAGGATTGTAAGTATAGCGTCAAGAGCCTCTCACAGCGCCATTTGAAATATTGTAAGTATAGCGCCAAGAACCTCTCACAGCACCCTATCACAGATTGTAAGTATAGCGTCAAGAGCCTCTCACAGCGCCCTATGACAGATTGTAAGTATAGCGTCAAGAGCTTCTCACAGCACCCTGTGTCAGATTGTAAGTATAGCGTCAAGAGCCTCTCACAGCGCCCTATGAAAGATTGTAAGTATAGCGTCAAGAGCCTCTCACAGCGCCCTATGGCAGATTGTAAGTATAGCGCCAAGAGCCTCTCACAGCGCCCTATGAAGGATTGTAAGTATAGCGTCAAGAGCCTCTCACAGCGCCCTATGAAGGATTGTATGTATAGCGTCATGAGCCTCACACAGCGCCCTATGGCGCCCTCCGTACGTGTGCCCTTCACTGAGTGAAAATTAACTGATGGGCTTGATTTCTCAACGGTATGCATAGTCTTAATCTCGAAGGGTAATAATAAAAATTGATACAGGCTTATGGTAGGCTCTACTCGATATATACCATTTGATTCAATTTTTTTTTTGAACGGTGACATTGCATCTCCGGGTATCGTTACCGTTGACGAGGTCATGGAGGCAATGAAGACTTTTCCATGTGGTTCCGGTGCCGTTCCGGATGGCCTCAGACCCGGTCACCTTGAGTCACTCTTGAAGAAAAATACTGGCGGTGCCGGAGTCCGTCTCGCCTCAATTCTCACAGAATTTGTCAACATGACACTTCAGGGGGAAATCCCTCCTATATCCAGAAAAGTCTTTTAAGGAACACAGCGGTATCCGACCCACTGCTGTCGGAAACACCCGGCGGCGATTAGCCACAAAGGTTGGTTGTGCCCCGTTAGCTAATCGTTTGGGCAGTCCATTGCGTCCGATTCAACTAGGGTTCGCCACCAAAGGAGGCTGCGAAGCGGCCGTGCATGCCACGCGCCGTTACATCGCTAACGCCCCACCAGATCGCGTCGTTCTTAAATTGGATTTGAAGAATGCGTTCAATTGTTTCCGGCGCGGTGTCTTCTTGCAAGCTGCCCGTGAGCGCACTCCCAGCATGTACCGACTTCTTTGGCAAGCATATTCGGAGCATTCTTTGTTGTTTGTTGGTGATGGAACAATCCACTCTCCAACTGGTATCCAACATGGAGACCCCACGGGGCCCGCTCTCTTTTCCCTCGGTGTCCATCAGATTGCGCGAAGTGCAGTTTCAGAATTGAATATTTGGTACTTGGATGACGCCACGCTTGGGGGGAGGCGGATATCGTTTTAACGGACTTCCGTGACCTGCGAGTAAAGTTAAACCAAATTGGCTTGGATGTTAACGGGCAAAAATGCAAGTTGATCCACGTTAACAGTTCTGACATGGCGTCCAGGAAGATCACAGAGACTCTTTTCCGCGGGGTCATCCCTGACATCAAAATTGCGTCTGCTGAACGTAGCACAGTTCTCGGTGCA
Organism: Gammarus roeselii; assembly: GCA_016164225.1. Taxonomy (NCBI): domain Eukaryota; kingdom Metazoa; phylum Arthropoda; class Malacostraca; order Amphipoda; family Gammaridae; genus Gammarus; species Gammarus roeselii. The sequence goes on along the minus strand of SDVV010020691.1, from coordinate 3,786 downwards.
CCCATCTCTGTCCAAGCTATCCCAGAAGCGCTTGCAGGCAAATTTGCCGACCTTAAATTGATGACCTCTCGACTGAGCGTAATTGAGCCACACCAAGCTCTTAACCTACGGAAAAACTGCTTCGCCATTCCTAAACCTCGATATCTGTTGCGCATTGCTCCCACATACCTGCACGCTAATTACCTTGCTAGTTTTGACGAATCCGTCCGAGAAGGTTTTGAAACGATTACTAACATTTATTTTTCAGATTTTTCGTGGAAGCAAGCTTCTTTCCCAGTCAGTTCTGGGGGCTTAGGCATTCGCAAGGCGCAGGATATCGCCCTGCCCAGCTTCATCTCATCTCTGCACTCCGTCGGTCTCCTGGTCGAAGCCCTTCTGTCAAACGTTAACGTTTTGGCACAAACTAACAAACTTCCGGAAGCAGTGCTGGCATGGAAAGCTGGGCACGGGGATGAAGAGATCGCACCAGAGGGGGACTGCTGCACTATCCAGAAGTCATGGGACAGGGAAGGAGTAAGGGTAACTTTGGACGGTCTGTTACATGAGGTACAAGATCTCAAAATTAAGGCTCGTCTCCTGGCTGTTTCTTATCACGATAGCTGTTCTTGGCTGGAAGTAATTCCTGCTGCCCCTCTCGGTACTTTATTGGACCCTGACTCGCTTCGAATTGCTCTTGCGCTCAGAGTGGGTGTGCCGGTGTGTTATCCGCAGCTCTGCCGCTGCGGTCAGCGTATGGATGAGTCCGGCACTCACGCGCTCTCGTGCCTTTAAAGCGGAGGTCATCATCCTAGACGTTTGGCTATGAATGGCATAATTGAACTAGCGCTACGCAAAGTCGGCCTTGGTACGATCCGCGCGCCAGACATCGATCGAGGCGATGGTAAGCGACCTGACGGCGTTACAGCCTTCCCCTTCTTAAGAGGAAAAAACCTTTGCTGGGATTGCACCTGTGTGGACACCTTCGCAACGAGTCACTCGCCTGACACTTCTTTAGAGGCTGGAAGGGCTGCCAACGCGGCAGAGAACAAAAGAATAAATAAGTATCAATCTCTTCGTGACCGCTACCTTTTTGAGCCCTTGGCTATCGAGACGACCGGCGTTATCGGCAAAACCAGCAGCCTCCTGATCCACGACATCGGCCGACGGTTATCTGCCGCCCCTGGTGACCCTCGCGAAACGTTCTGGCTGAAACAGAGGCTATGACTGGTTGCGCAACGTGGCAACGCTTTGAGTGTACAATTAGTTTGTAAGCCGATCATTTCGGGAAGTTATAGATCGGATCTTTGTCGGTAGAAGTATGGTTGGATGCCACAACTTCTGGCGAGTATTGGGGCCAGGGGTCCCTACTTTTTGGGGGCCTTAGGAAATAAATTGTGGAGGCATCTTCCCGGGGCCTACGGGCCCCATTAAAAAAAAAGTCAAGTGTCTGATTCTGGCAAGGATTAAACGCTGGAAGTGGAGCAAATATTCTATTAACTATGTGCAGTAGCAAAAGAAAATTATCTTAAGATTGTAGATTTAAAATAAAATAAAATAAATGAACATTTCCCGCTCGATATTTTGACTCATCGAAATATAATTGAAATTATCCATTAAGGACCTTTGTTCAGAAATGATACCGTCAGAAATGACTATATGAAATTAATTTCCACGTGGGAAAAGAATTTTTGTTTGCTTCTGTTACAAGCCATGTAAGTGTCGAGCATCTATGCAAACTTTTTACCTACCATTTACACCATTAATCCGTACGTTATTCCTCTCAGTTTCATTTACGAAAACTCCTTACAACTCGATGATGCGCTGCTCAATTTCTTCATTCCCTAATCTTTTCGTGAGAATTAATTGCCGACCAAATGGGCTAAAGTTATTTAATTATTGTATGTGATCGCCCTATATGTCACAGCTCCCTGTACATGCACACTAGTGGCAAGTTTCCTTACCTCTACCCAACATTTCAAGAACCCCGCCTCAGTCTAAGAGCCCCTTTCAGTGTCCTCTGTCTCTGCTGTAATGAAGCCCGCGTCCTCAGGAGAACAGACGCGGAAAAAGTCCTAACCGAATAATTTGATTGCAAAGCATGACAGCGGCGGCATGGGGCACCGCCGCTGACAGAGCATGCAGGAGGGCTGGTGGCATGGGGGGCGGGGGAACGGGGAGAACTACCAATTGGATGCAGTGAATGATTCATTTCCAGCCGCCTCACTGGGATTCGAACTTACGGCTGCCAGAACGCGGGTAGCATATCTGCTACACCACAACGCGTTCTGATGATCGTGGGCCCAATTTCCGGCTAAGTTGATGATTATTTATTATCATCAACGATGTATTAGTATTTTTAAACTAAGTGAAGAGTTGAGCGATGTCGCTTTAACACCAAAGTTGATCTGCAAATGGTTGTCACCCATGCCCACAGTGACGAGAAAAAAAGGGTTGGAGATCCAGATCCAAGCACATACCTACAAAAACTGGACACGACTTATTGTGTAGAGTCAAAATGGCTGAAAGTAATTTGTAATGCCATTTCCACAGATGGAATTTTGTTTAATTGTACTCCCAGCGTTGTCCGTGTCACCTGTTACACCTAATGAGCACAGTAATACAAAGAACAATATAATTGAGTTACTATCCTATTGTGAGGTACAATCCTGTTCACAATCCCCTGAAGGCACAGTTTACATGTTTTCCATCAGATATAGAAGGTGGTCAGACGGACGAGAAAACAGAATACATTTCTCCTGTTTCCGGTTAATAATAGCACACATAATCACAACATAATAAAGAGGATTAAAAGTGTTCCTCCCAAAACTGTAAGTACAATAATTGCGTTATGCACAGATCATGACACCATCTGATTGGTGTGCTGCGCCTTTTCTCACATTTGATAGTATGCTTCCGTTGACAAGATTTGCAGAAACTAAAATCCCAGCATGATTTTGATTAATTGACCCTCAAATAAAAGTCTTCCGCAAATGTTGCACTTGCGGTTTTGGGAAAAAATATTAAATGGCTAATAAATGTAGTGCTTTACATAATACTGAATGGGTAATAAATGTAGTGCTCTACATAATACTGAATGATTAATAAATGTAGTGCTTTACATAATACTAAAAGGTTTATAAATGTAGTGCTATACCTTATACTGAATGGTTATTAAATGAAGTCCTTTACCAAACAGCAAACTATGAATGATAGAGGAACGTGTGACGCTATTTGTACGATCGACTGGAATTTCATGTTCTATACCTAAACAACTCGGAACGAAATGATGCCACAATTTATTGCATAGGCAGTGGGATAGATTTTGGGTTAAGCTCACAAAAGATTGATCATTGACGGACGGGCATGAGAAGAATTTCACCGCTGTTTTCTTGGGCCAAACAGGCTTATCAATTAATCAATGCTCATCAATTAATCCAGAGTATTATTGAGACCTGCAGATGTGAAGCGGCGAAAGGAAAACAGGTAATGATTACATTTTGAAGACGTTACAAAGATAACTTTTCATAGAGTCATTCAACACGATAGACAATTTCCTCACTGTATCATACTTAAGCAGTGCATCCAAATGAATGAGCATCTAGATGAATGAGCATCTAAATGAGTGAACATCTAAATGAATGAGCATCTAAATGAATGAGCATCAAAATGAATGAGCATCTAAATGAATGAGCATCTAAATGAATGAGCATGTAAATGAATGAGCATCTAAATGAATGAGCATCTAAATGAATGAGCATCTAGATGAATGAGCATCTAAATGAATGAGCATCTAAATGAATGAGCATC
>SDVV010020690.1:0-13273 GCA_016164225.1 Gammarus roeselii | reverse complement strand
CACACAAACTTAGTCAACACACAAACTTAGTCAACACACAAACTTAGTCAACACACAAACTTAGTCAACACACAAACTTAGTCAACACACAAACTTAGTCAACACACAAACTTAGTCAACACACAAACTTAGTCAACACACAAACTTAGTCAACACACAAACTTAGTCAACACACAAACTTAGTCAACACACAAACTTAGTCAACACACAAACTTAGTCAACACACAAACTTAGTCAACACACAAACTTAGTCAACACACAAGGTTTGTCGACACACAAAATGTACTATCACACAAAATTACCTCAGCAACAGGTGGCGATCGCGAGTCATCAGATGACCGCGTCACAGACGCGCATTGTGCCCTACAATGGCCTTTATACCGAATGCCTTCGGCACCACGGTTTATTCGGAAAGTCATGTATCCAGGTCAGTTGAGTGTAAAATAGATCTCAGCCATGACAGCACCTCCAGGCAATCCTACCTTTGCGGCGTGCAGGAACAGATATCGTGCAACGAGACAGAGCCTCACAATTAAAAGGAGCTCGACTCTGGGTCGAATGCGCACTTCGCGCCTAACGTCATGCTGCCATAGAATCGGAGTCCTGAGGGAATTTGCTAACGCACCGGTCGTCCCCCACAGGCTCGCTTCGAGACCACTAGGGGCAAGATCGCTTTTCCTTTCCAACACATCCCGGCACAAGTATGTACGAAGGATCTCCAGCTCCGCGCTAGGTCCTCAGCGCGTCATCCGTGATCCCGTCTTATGGATGGTACGCAAGTTCCCCGCAGTCACTGCATTGTTCATATGTGCACTCCACCCCGCTCCAAGTCTTCAGGTGACTGTGGAAAGCGGGACCGCTTCCGTTCCCATACTTACCAACGCTCTTCCGGCAGCCCTGAGGAGTCACCAAGCACATGGGCGCAAAGCCACGTCTTGGGTCAAACGCTTCCTGTCCAAAGGCCTCTTCTGAGAGGGGCGCAACAACCCCCTCCTCTCGATTACAATGTCTCGCACCGACAACACGAGAGCGTTCTCAACCCCCTCGTGTTAGACTTCCTGCGCAAAGGCGTAATCACGGTTTAGTAGTCGCTGGCCCGGATACCAGCACAGAACCAATATCTATCTCCAAGGTCCTCTGGCAAACGGTTCCAGATTGTATAACAATATTGAAATGCTACCAGGGGAGAATGAAAGTGTTCTTGTTCTAATAATATAATCCAAAAATAGAATCTCATGACTACTAAACTTTAATACTATACAGAAAATCATCAAATTTATAACAAGTGCCAGAAGGGCAGGGGAGCTGAGGTACAGTAATCTAATCCCTGAGGTCTCTGCTACAGCTCATGAATCTCCGCAATAGGTAGCAGAAGCAGCTGCCAGCACCAGCAGATCCATCCAATAGAGAAACAGACCAGCTGCTGCACCAGGAGACGAACCAGCAGGCACAAGCAGAGCAGCACAGCAGGCCCACTGGGAGTCCAAAGCCGATTCGCACAATACTGCAAAATCCAAATCCGGTTAAATATTTACAATAGAACAATTTGTCTGCTATTCAAAAATTGTTTAAAAAGTTGGTTTAGAGGGAAGCTACTAAAGAAATATCTCATTAAGCATCATAGACATGTCAGGGTGTTATGTTCATTTGAGTCTTATACATTATATATGACACCTATTTATAATTAAACCTTGCATCACTATTAACACATCTACACATACAATTTCACACTAGAACAATATATGTATAATCCAAGTTGTCACATTGCTGAAACCAATACAAGGTAAAAATGTTAGGGAACGTATCATTGCAAATCCAACACACTCACCAGCAGAGAGCGCCCCAACTGGTGGTAGGCAGCAAATATTAGCAGTACATAAAGTGAATTACAACATTTAGCTGGTGACGAGTTGTAACTGTAACACCTTTCTCCTACATTATGACAGAGAAAAAAATGAACAGAGTTTAAATAAGAACAATGAAAGTGCAGGGCTAAAATGCAACCCCAATTATTACCAATTCAGCTGAAAACAGGCTGACAAATCTTTAAATAAAACAAGTGGTTAACTGAAGAGGGCTTGCACTACAACAACGGCAGGGCCCAAACAACCAGCTTTTGCTTCTCGTATCGTTGCGGTCCCCAAGGCTTTGGGAGGGGACCACCTATTGATCGGCCTCTCAGAACTAACCCAATACATCCCAATAACCGTGTTTCGAGGTCCAACCTGCAATGAATACGAGTGGTGCTGAAGTCCTCTCTCTGGTTCACCAAATGGGACACCGAGGACGCTTTCCCATACGTCCCAACTCATTCCAGGTTCCAAAAATACCTGGCCTTCAAACTACAAAGCCAACGGTACTTTTTCTCGGCCCTCCCATTCGGCCTCAACCTGGGACCAAAAGTCTTCATAACGATCACGAAGCTATCCCTTCGCTTGCTCCACCAGCAAGGGATAGATGCGGCCTTCCACATCGACGACCGGCTGCTCCAGGCACCGACGGCACATCACTGCCGGCGCACCACCCAGACGACCTGCGACTTTCTCCTCAAGCTCGATTGCCACGTCCGCCTAGGGAAGTCTATTCTGGAACCCACCCAGCAGTTCGACTTCCTGGGGGTAACACTCAATGGAGAGGCCGGGCCCATCGCCCCGACCTCACAGCACACCGACCGCTGCAGGGACACGGCCACGAAGATACTTCCCCGCAGAACTCTCTTGCTTCGACAGTATCAGAGTTCCCTCGGTCCTATGTATAAACGATCACCTTACCTACAATATGCTCACCACTTCCTCAACGGAGTGGTGCTCGCAGCACGATCCCTGCGCCTATCCAGCAAGACTAGCCATCTCAACAATCCCTACCGCCGCGCGGTACAGCGCTGGAGCAGCGAGGCTTTCCTTCACTCCCACGTCCTGTTGGTAATGCCTCCACCGAAGCACCTCCTGTGGACGAATGCATCGGGCGACGCGCGGGGGCTGTATGCTGCAGCGATCAACAGTCTTACGGCCGCTGGTCGCCAGTGGGATGTATTCTCCATGTCACGTCGAAGGAATTGCCTACCATCGTACATGCGTTGCGGGCACGAGCCCATTGGCAGCACTCTACAATCCGCGTGTTGTCAGACAACAGGGCGGGGGTAACCATGGTGAACCACTTGGGCTCCAGCAACGCCTCGGCGTGGCAGACGTTCGGAGCACAGCTCCTAAGATCCTCCAGCGCCATCACCTCTTGCTTCTCGCGACCTACCTTCCAGGATCGCAGAACGTCTGGGCCGATCAGCTTTCACGCCTCCTACCAGTAGAAAAGGAGTGAACGCGGACGCCTCGAGGCCTCCCTCCTCTCTGCCCTGCGCTGGACTAGGCAAATAGACCTCTTCACGCATCCGGGAAACCACAACTTCTCACTTTTTGCAGCTCCTTTTCATCACCCACGAGCATCTTTCGTGGGTTCCCTCCAATGCGACTGGACTCCGTGAAGGGAAATATACCTGTTCCCTCCATACACCCTGATCCACCAGGTGCTCCGCAAGCTCGAGACGTACCGCTACAGCGGCGTCTTCGTGGTGTCCGATCACCCCAATGCACTGTGGGGTCCAAAGTCGTCGCATCCTTCAGCGACCTTTCGCCTGCCTTCGACGTGTCCCAAGCGCGTCGAAGGCAGGGAGGTGCCTCTAACATCACGACCCCTCTCGAATTATCTCGCATCAAGATTTTCAAAACGGTGCTCATCATCAAATACAATAGATCGCTCGCAGACACCCTGGTCAACACGCACAGGCAGTCCTCACTAAAGCTGCTGGAATCGATTCCAAGCTGGGCTACGCGCCAAGAAGGTGCAGTCCATCAACCAGTCCACCTCCTTTCCGTTCCTGCACTATGCCGGCAAGACAATGCAGCTCGTTCCTCATACAGTTTTGGTTTACCTGAAGGCGCTTCATTTGCCTCTATTTTATGGGTTTGGCGTCACGACCCGCGAGGTGTTCCTCAAGGAACTAGCAAAGGCCTAGTTTCACGAGATCCCACCACAAAGACGTTTGGTGCCGCAGTGGAAGCTGGAGCCGGTTCTCAAAATGCTCGCCTCCCTTCGGCTTCACTACTCAGATGACGTCAGTATCGGCGCTCTTTCAGAAGACTCTGTTGCTCGTCGCTTTCACAGCAGGAATCAGGGTCTCTGAGATTGCAGCAACGGCACGCACAGGACTACATTTCTACAAGAACTCTACATGTGCGCTCGTTCTGACCGCTGACAAGTTCCAATACTGAAACCAGACCATCACACACACGCCGCCGCTTATCTCTATCGGCCCACTGCGGCCTGATGTCCGAGCACACAACCTGAGCCCTATAACCATACTCAATGCCTATGTAGCTCAATGTCCATCGAACCATGAATTGTCGCTCATACATCCTACTTCAGGCAAACCACTCAAGGCATCATCGGTGGGGCATTACGTCACCTTGTTTATCAATGAAGCCACACCGGATGCCTTCACTGAAGCTCACGACGCCAGAAAATCGGCCTCATCTCTCGCTTAGACGCGTATGGTCCCTCTACCAAGACGTCATATCCAAGGAGTGCTGGAAGTCACCCCACGTGTTCGGGCACGAGTACCTATTTGCAGAGGGGAACCCTAACCAACCTTGCGTCTCACTGAGAACCATGTGGATAGTCCCTCTCGCATCAAAGGTTTGTGACATTACGCTAGCTAATGTCAAAAACTTTGGTATATACTATAGGGTACGTGTATAGATTATCTTACCATATCGTTATGAAGTACTCAACGCTACGGCTTCAGGATGAGGATTACGTCGGTTTCCTCTGTATATATTTACTTTATCCGACTCACTGCACGGCAAGGTTACCATATTAGTTATGGTAGACATGGTAGATACTTCAATATGGAGGATTCTACTGCCACTACCTGGCTGTTCATCCACACTCATAGGCTGGAAGGCAGTATATCTTGATGTACATGATTGTTATTTAGGGGCTCATACTCTTAACCCGCATATTATTTGGCAGCTATGGGCTAGTATATTGGCTGTGGTATGCGCCAAGCAATACTTGTACCCCCATTTATACAACTGGGTCATCATTCCTTACATGACAAGCGCTTCTTTGAGATCACTCAGTTCAAGATGCATCTGATCCATACAATTTCTGAGCTCTTCTGATGGTATTTTCTATGCCAAATCATATGGCTCTTATGAAATGGAAGAGAATATAACTTTTGTTATCTTGATTCTCTCGATAAAAAGCCATTTCTCTGTGATTTAGTAAGAGCCATATGAGGCCTCCTCCTCCCACTGCTATCCACTCCTTACAGTAGAGCAGCGTTGCTAGCCCTCATGAATGATGGAGCTCGGCAGAGCCCGCTTATATAGGTAGGGAAAGGGTTGGAGGTTTCGGCCGGCCGAGACAGCGGGAGGCGGGAGACGGCGCGCCGCCGCACCTAGAAGACGTTTAGACCCCCAAGCGCAGGAGACCGCCACGCCGTAACTAGCAGACATTTAGCGGCGGACAGTTATTTTTTTTTAATTATCTTCTAAAAACTCAAAGACATTCGAGGAACATGAAAGTTTTGAAATTCCTGAGTAAGGTTGAAAAAAAAACGTCTGAATCGGTCGAAAACTATGTTCAATGAATTTTATCAAGATTATCACGTAAATGCGTCTCTGTGATGTCTTCTCTTCAAGATTCATTCGAATAAAAGCAGAAGCGCAATGCTAAACCATATGGCTCCTACTACATTACAGAGAAAAGCTTTTTAACCAGAGAATCTAGATAACAAAAGTTATATTTTATTCAGCAGGTTGATGTCGTATATCATTCGGAAGGGTATTGGATGGTGTTCCCCAAACAAAAAAATGTGTCTGTCCATTTGCCACTTATCTATTCTAATGCTCACAAAAATGGCCATGACTTCTTAAGTTAAAAGTTAATCATGATTAGCAATACATCATTAAAAATTCCTTGCAAAACTCAAGTATCATATGCGATGTTTATGTCAACTTGAATTAATTAAAGCACATGGAAAATAAAATATATATTTTTTCAATCACCGTAGCACTGAGGACCAATTGCTGTTGACCTATGAGGATGTTGGAAGGTGGATTGATGAGGGATGTATTGTGGATGTTGTGATGCTGGATTTCTCAAAGGCAATTGATGTGGTGAGTCATGCTGTTCTTTTGCCCAAATTGGAATCCTTGGGCATTTGTAATTTTTTGCTAGCCTGGATCACTGCATTCCTCTCTGGCAGAGTGATGAGCGTTTGTGTGAATGGCAGCGTGAGCAGCCCAGTTGCTGTGACGAGTGGTGTGCCTCAGGGTTCTGTCCTTGGGCCGCTGTTGTTCCTGATTTATATTAATCACATCTCTAGTGGTCTCTCATGCAAGTTCAAAGCATTTGCTGATGACTTCAAGTTGTACTTGAGATACTCGCTTAAGGATACTGAGTCTGCCGCTCAAGGTGTCCAATCACTGCAAAATGGGTTGGATGCAGTTGACTCGGTTGCACGGTCGTGGAACCTTGACTGAATCCAGATAAGTGTGTTGTGCTGCGGTTTTTTAGGGGTCGTATTGATTTTGATGCTTTGGTTCCAGCTAACCAGTACATCCTGCAGGGCAGAGTGTTGAATTTTGTTCCTACACACAGAGACTTGGGCGTCACTGTAGATACCAGTCTCCGATTCCACCATCATATTCGTGTGGTGGCTGCAAAGGCTGGTGGGTTGGCCAACTGTTTGTTGAGATTAACTGTTTGCAGGTCACGGGAATTTATGCTGTCCCTTTACGTTTCGCATATTCGTCCCCTTATTGAGTATGCATCCTGCGTTTGGAACACTGGATATTGTGGGGACTGCAGGCTGCTGGAGTCTGTCCAGAGGAGATGGACTAAAAACATTGATGGACTTTCTGGCATGGACTATGGTGATCGTTTGAAGAGCCTGGATTTGTTTTCCATTAAGGGCCGGCTTCTTAGGGCAGACCTGATCAAATATTGGAAAATTTTGCATGGGAACTTGGAGGATTTGCTAACTATGTTTTCTTTGGCTCCTAGAGTTGGTACTAGAGGTCATGGGCTGAAGCTGGCATTTCCTCCTTGCTTCTCTGATGTCCGCAGTAGGTCCTTCAGTGTGGGATGTGTTGGTGTGTGGAATGGGTTGCCTGCTGACATAGTGCAGTTGACAGATATCACTCGCTATAAGCAAGCCCTTGCTGATCTGATGTACAAGGAATTTTTAGATTTTTACTAGGCTGATGAAGTTTAATGTATTTGTAGGAATGCGTGTGTAAGCATGTATGTTTTGTTTTCGTAGTGTATATGTATGTGTGTGTGCATGTGTATGTATATATATATGTATGTGTATGTTTTATATTATGACCAACAGAACTGCTGTATGATCAGTTGCCTGAAGCACAAATTTTCAGGTTTGTTTTTCCGCTCTATTGTTTTGCCGGTCTTTGCGGTCTGGCGTGTTGTGGCATTTGTGCCTCCTGTCATGCTCTGCGCTCTGGCCTTGCTGGGGTGTGGGGTGGTCTTGGGGCAACCAAGGTGAGAAACTACCGCTTGTACATTTACGAAAGAATCATGAATGTCAGAAGTTGTATGCAGGGATTCTGGAAAAATCCCCAAATCTTGAAAAATATCTGTTTATAGTTATAAAGTTATCATAGCATTGAACGCTTCATTTGGAAGCTGTTGTGAAGTATTACGATGAAATTGAGAGTATTTTTGTGTTCTACAGTAAGGCAATCTGTAGAAGACTATTTATTTAAAATCCAAAATCCTAAATATGTATTGATTAGTCCACCCTAGAAGGGGAGGATATTGACATGCGACAATTTCATTGATGAAGCAAATTAACAAGACATCAGGGCAAATTATACTTATGTACAAACGATTATACAAAGCTAGCTTTTTGTAATCGATACAATGTGCTCCTCTTTAAAGTTGTTTATGAAATTCAAACTGAAATCTTATTCATTGTGAACAGCCAAGTGCATCAACAAATTATGTAGTTTCATTACCTGCAACTGACATTACTGTGGGACAATCATTCCACTGTTGCAGACAATGTCTTGAATCAGTACTCTTGCCATTGCGCATAACTCAAAGTCCCTCTTTTGATGGAATAAAGCCAAGGGGAATGATTCATTCCTTCGAATTTTGTTTTCTAGATAGTTTTAATGCCTTATCTACTCAGGTCTCCTCCCTTTGTGAAGTATTAGATCTGATCACTCGTGTTCTTCTGTTGCAGGTGCCGTGTCTGTGCGAGATATCAGTGGCCTTGTATGGGAGCGTGTACGACTCACGGGAGCGAGATATCAGTGGCCCTGTACGGGAGCGAGTGTGGCGCTTCCTCTCTGAGCCATACGTATTCCAGTGGTCACCGTCTGGCTACACTGATGACAATGACCTGTACCACAAACTCCAGTGCATGTACACGGTATGTGATCCATTGATGGCAATGACCTGTACGACAAACTTCAGTGCATGTACACGTTATGTGATTTAATGATGACAGTGACCTGTACCACAAACTCCAGTGCATGTACACGGTATGTGATTCATTGATGACAATGACCTGTACGACAAACTTCAGTGCATGTACACGGTATGTGATTCATTGATGACAGTGACCTGTACGACAAACTCCAGTGCAAGTACACGGTATGTGATTCATTAATGACAGTGACCTGTACAATAAACTCCAGTGCATGTACACGGTATGTGATTCATTGATGACAGTGACCTGTACGACAAACTCCAGTGCAAGTACACGGTATGTGATTCATTAATGACAGTGACCTGGACGATAAACTCCAGTGCAAGTACAGGGTATGTGATTCATTAATGACAGTGACCTGTACGATAGACTCCAGTGCATGTACACGGTATGCGATTCATTGATGACAGTGACCTGTACGATAAACTCCAGTGCATGTACACGGTATGTGATTCATTGATAGCAGTGACCTGTACGACAAACTCTAGTGCATGTACACGGTATGTGATTCATTGATGACAGTGACCTGTTCGACAAACTCCACTGCAAGCACACGGTATGTGATTCACTGATGACATTGACCGGTACGATTAACACCAGTACATGTCTACAGTACGCGATGTGTGGGTAGGTAGTATTAATGCAAAGTATGTGTTATTTGTCTTGTTGTGAATGTTGGACAATTAAGGTAGCTGCCTAAATTCTTGTGCTGGTCACCACGAAATGGATACAGATTGCGTGGTGGAAACATAGCTTATCACTGGCTAGAATCAGCCTTTTTCAACCACAGGTGCAACTACGTATTTAGGTTTTTGGAAAACGCACGTTGATATCTTATTAATCAGTGCTACTTATTAATTACCTGCATTCTTTGTTAATTAACCTGCATCTTACAACTTTAATTGATATCATTGACTGTCGTCTCAGGACCTGAGCACCAATCTAATATCAGCGGGGGGAATGTGGCTGGTGGGTATGGTCGTGCAGGAAGGACGGCCCTTACACACTGCTGCCGAGAGGAGAGTATCCACAACATCATTTCTACCGTCGAGAAAGATTGGCACCACACCAACCTCGGATGCTCTCCCTCCAGACAATCTGAGAAGGTGAGAATGGCCAGACCAACTATTCTCTATTTTCTGGATACCTACATGACCGCTGTTCTTTGATACTAATTACCATGGTGCTTCAGATACAGACATGGGCTGAATCCTCCAGGATAGGGAGTGGCCAACGGCAAAGCGCATCACACACCCTCATACGCTCTCACTCACATAACTTAGCCCTTTTCTGCTGAACTAAAAGGGTCTGGCCGAAAACCCCACAATACACACTCTTGGTCACGAGTGCGGTCCTAGGTCCGTGTCAGCAGCAGGGCCCGACAGTGTGAGTCTCCCCCATCCACGGTCATCCCATTTCTCAACGAGACCTCAAGGACAGGAAAGCACATCAGGAACGCGTCAAAACTCAACCATTCTTCCTTCACGCCTACATGGTGTTGAATTCAAAATTCCTGCTGAAGATGAAGTTACTACTATATTGACTGCAAAAATGAAAGTCACTCTAATTCAATCTTTTGTTGTATAATTTAAATCTTGATTGTTTGTATCCACAGAGCGTTTGGTGTGTTTGCTCTTGACGTGAGTGAGATGATAAAGGGTCAGTTGGGTAATTTCTCTCCAACTGCCGCCGCCACCCTCAACACTTCAAAGCCTGCAGATGGGCGCGCCAAATTCATGCTGTGAGTCCATGAGATTCGAGCCTCTCTTTTTCCCTTTGAAATCTAAATTATCTATTGGAGTCATTGCAACAAAGATGTATTCATACCTGCCTATAAATATTATTTTGTGCTCATGCTGAATACGTCAACTCGATCTGATGGATTCGCTTCTAAGTTTTACCTATCGCACCAGGAATCCTTGTCACCCTAATCTAATCTAGGTTTCACCATAGCATGTCATTATTGTGAGCTCTCGACCTGTAATTAAAACGCGTAAAAGACTAATGTCGAGTTGAAGCCTAGAAGTGTGCTCCTCGTCTACGTCTATTATACAATAACGGGATTTTTTGTCGCCTTACAATGTGTGTTCATTAGTCATGAATATCGAGGTCAAGGCTTACAATCCTTGAGACCAAAATGAAATTAAGGGACTGACGATTATGATTCGCATCACTTATTGCTGATTTGACATTGGGGACGAGGAGGACGTCGGGCCAACCTCACCAGAATCCTTGGGAGGTCAAATGAAATGTGAAAACTGATGATGATGCTTTGTGTGATCAAGAGTTATTCTAGCACTTCATTTTTTACCCGACCGGTTTTAATTTACTACAATACATTCGTTTTAAATACTGATCTTAACCATATTATGAGACTTAATCCTAAGTGGTCACGAATCCAGACTGTTCATATTGTTGTGTATTTGCATTATTACAGGACATTTTACCTTTTTTTATGGTTAAATGTGCGCGGCCATCTTGGTGTTCCGAAAACATGGGGGTTTTGTTGCTCACTGAGTTGTAAGAGTCTCTATGTTTCTATAACTAACTACCTCAATTCCCTTCCTCATAGTAGGTTAGTCTACAACTATCACTACGTCACTGTATTAATATCCCTAATTAATATCCTTAGCGTCGTTTTGAAGTATTTGGGAACATTCTTGGAGACATTATCTGCTTGGTCGGAGGTTGGCACTACAAGTCTGCTCGGTTCATGGATTTTAAAAAAGTACTCCCTCGGATTTGGGGAACACGCTCGGCGGCAACACGCTATCTAGCGGCCGCTTGGTGTGGCCTACCCGCTTACATTGTTCCGACCATGGTTTAACGCTTCCACTCCAAAGATTATATCTAGCTACTGCACGATAATAATCCTCATTATCTCATACGTAGAGATTTACCCTCAACGTTACTTATTTGCATTACTTCATTCTCATTGACATGTATTACTTCAATCTGATTAATTTACACGTCTAGTACGATTTGAGAGGAAGGAATCGAAACACAGCAGCTGACAAACCGGAGACGGAGGGACAAGGCGATAAAGGACGTGAGGGTCGATTGTAGTTCCAAGCCTCTCAACCGGCCAGGCAAGCCTAGAAACCGCTGGACACATTCCTATGAACCGCACACACATTTATACGAATAGAATGTCTTAGTTGGCAGGGTATGAGAAATGTTTCCCACACTTTGCATCACTTATGTCTGATTTGAGGTTGGGCACGAGGAGGACGTTGAGTCCACCTCACCAGAATCCTTGGGAGGTCGAATGAAATGAGAAGACTGATGATGATGCTTTGCATCACTAATGTCTGATATGACGTTGGGCACTGCAAGGAAGTTGAGACCATCACACTACAATCCTTGGTAGGTCGAATGAAATGAGAAGACTGATGGTGATGTTTTGCATACTTATGTCTGATTTTACGTTGGGCAGTGGGAAGACGTTGACTTCATCGCGTTAGAAATTCCAGTCACTCTAATCTAATTTTCACAATCTCTGTATCTCCTCAGATGCGGCGAGAAGGAGTCCCTAGAGACTGTGTTGAAACGGCTACTGGGACACTCAGGTGAAGGCAAGGCCAGCGAAGAGTTTGTGTTTTGCACGGTATCTCTGCACAACGGGGACATAAAGACGGTGGGTAGGAAAGCTGCTGCAGAGGTACGAAAGCGAGCTTAGATAAGGGCTCGGCCTGTTGGTCTGAAGCAGGCGTTGGGAAGGAGAGACATGAATGTGGAGGTGGCGAGAGAGTGTGCAGTGAACAGGCGTGAGTGGAGAATGGTTGTGAATGGTTGATTTTGACGCTGCTCTGATGTGCTTTCCCGCACTTGGCATCCCGCTGTCGGGATGGTCGTG
Organism: Gammarus roeselii; assembly: GCA_016164225.1. Lineage (NCBI taxonomy): Eukaryota > Metazoa > Arthropoda > Malacostraca > Amphipoda > Gammaridae > Gammarus > Gammarus roeselii. The sequence continues at coordinate 902 of SDVV010020690.1, read as the reverse complement.
GGTGGGGGAGGCCCGGCCATTATGATGCGGTGGGGGTAAACCAGGGAAAACTGTCGGGCCCTGCTGCTGACGACGGTTCCTCGGTGCATTCGGGACCCAGAGTGTAAGTTGAGGGGCTACCGGCCGGACCCTTTAGCATAAAAGGGCTAAGTTGTGTGAGCGTATGAGGGTGTGAGGTGAGGGTGTGAGGTTCTGGGGGATGCGGCCTAGTGTCTGTATCTCTATCAACTGTCAACTTCGCCCATTCGCTTCCAACAGTTCCAAGCCCCGACCACGCACACTCGCGTTTACCTCCCTGACCACTCCATTCATTCAGAGGTTGAACAGCCAGGGAGGTCTCAAGCAGCCTTGTCTCAGTCCCACTAGTGCCTAGTGTCTGTATCTGTATCTGTTGGTAATCTGATATTGTGTGGTGTCTTGTTGGCCCAATACGTCTTTCAATATCAAAACCTTGTTGTGAATTCCGGTTTTGAAACACGTTTTTGGGCATGTTATGACCTGCTACTTGATTTAATTATTTCATTTGCGTTGTGTATTCGATCATTTTTATGTGTTAAGCCTTCAGAAACATATATGCCTATTGGTTGGCACTTAGCAAGAACGTGTCATTTCAACCCCCTTTTGGTAGCTACAAGTATAGAATATTGAAATCTTTATTGTTGTGTACCCTGATATAGAGCCGTGGAGTTCCAGGAGAAGTAGAGCCGAGGAGTTCCAGCAGGCGTTGAAGGAAGAATATGACAACGTGAGAGGACAGGATCTGAGAGATGTGGAGGAAGAATGGGAGACGTTAAGGGATGCGTCGCTGAGATGTGCAAAGAAGGTGTGTGGTGTGCGCCGTGTGGGCGGGTGCAGGAGGAAAGGCTACGAGTGGTGGAACGAGGAGGTCAAACTGGCGGTGG